>PDGT01000006.1:93348-198462 GCA_003671415.1 Megathymus violae | reverse complement strand
TGTTATATAAAAACACATCGCTGATGAAGGTCGTCGGGCCCTGTCCGACCTTTGTAATCCCGACAACGTTCGTGTGAGATCGTGGATTTCATTACTTGTCCGATTGGCCGAGTCCTGCGAGAATCGACCGGGAAATATTTTAACCTATTACGGTAACGGATTCTGAGAACCATCTTAAGCGCCTAATATCCTAACTAGCGACCATCAAGTATCCAGAAAATCTACATTGCTTCCATCATTCGATTCGCTCGACAGACGGCTGATTCAGTGTGGAGAGCTGAAGCGAACGAAATTACAAAAGAAACAAGGATTAAGCCAGCAAGTTTGCTGACGTCGCGCTCCGCCGGCGACATTAGCGAGGCTCATCAAATATTTGCGTTACTGTTTAACACGACTCAGTTGCTTCGGTGTTATTTAACGTTTAAGGCATTCGCTCTAATAACGAGAACAAAGCTTTGGTTTCAACTCATTATCTATTTATTGCCTTTATTTCTATTTACCCTTATTCCTGATTGCCGAAATCTGGTACACCTTCGCTGCTTCATGGTGGATTGGTGATTATGTTAGGTAGTCAAATGTTGGAAGTACTTCCGAAGCCTCTGCTACGGTTTAACGATCGCTATAGAATGTAAATTAAAACACTAATTGCACTGACTGAATAACTACCGTTTAGTTTAATCTTAACAGAAATCGTAAATGGTCGTAAATTGTTAAATCAAAGTGACCGGTGACCATCTCTGTTCTAAATTGGTTTTTCTCCGAAATTAGTCGTATCATGTTCTTTCGTATTCAAGTTGTTAAAGAGATATGTTAAAGAGCCAATTCAATGCAGCTTTATTGTGTGCTTCTCGGACGAAACTGCATTGATAACCGGTAAACGGACTATTTACGTTAATAATTACCGTCACTTGTCGATAGGCTATCGCAAATTCAATATAAATAAGGGAAATAATATTCATCTGTCGCTTAATACCGCTTGATCACTTATAGCTGCCGTGGAGACAAATAAACGAGCTACGGATTATTAGGTTTTTTCGTAGAATGTAGGTGAGTACCGCATTCAGGTAACAATACGCTCGGCTGTAGTGTTGGAGCGACTTAAATATTAAGTATGTATATTTATGTGAACTATAGACGGTCACACACTCAGATCCTAGCGCTAGGATTCCCCGTTCAGAACGATAACAAACATTTATCTGTCACATAAATCCCTGCTTCGGCAAGTAGTTGAACCCAGGACCACTCGTGCGGCAGTCGAGTTCACTGCTAACTACCACGCTACGTGGTCAGTTCAGTGTCCACAACGACCCGTCACCATTTTTATTGTTGCAGCTAATTAAAGAGCTGACGGTCTACGTGAGTCGACATCGTCCTCCAAGTTCATCTGCAAAACCAAGAGTAGTAACGATTGATTAATGTCCAAGCAGGAAGCGATAAATCTGAAGTGATTGACAGAAATCGTAGATTTTGGGAAGGAAAGTACTACCAGCATTAGGAGCATTAGCGCCGTCGGGATGAAACCTGGTTACAAGCGTCTTGATTTAATTTGCGATTTACATGAAAAAATGTTACTTCTAGCACTAGATGCTTTGTTACCGAATACAGTCAACATAAGTTACAGTAATCGGACACCGTAAAAGGGCTACGATGAGAGACGGCCAAATCAACGTTGTAAATAGGTCATCGAATTCAGTGTTTCTATTTAAAAAAATCTTGCTACCTTACCAAATAAAGGTGATTTCAGTTAGTGAATTTTAAAACTTTTCATGGTCTTACTGTAGTGTCTTGCTTTCATGGAGTTCTCGTACTGACACCTTGTCAGAAAGAGAACTCCGTGGCTTACTCCGGCCCATTTTGAAATGAAAACACGCAGTTGATGTGAAAACAGCAAGATTTGCTTATTTTAGCTACTTTCTAGAACAATGTCATGTAGTTTGTCGTTCTGGGGTTCAGTTGCAGTAATTGAATTTATATTACAGTAAAGAGCAATCCACGTGGTATATAACTTCAGACCTGGGGAATGGCTTAGGTGTCGTTATAAGGAAATTGTTGCACTGAGTATTATATCACAATATAACTAGTAGAACATTGTGTAAGTTAAAATTACTTTAACATTTTCGTTACGCAGAGTGATATTCACGGCAAGGACAATAGGGGTGAGCCTAAGCTGGTCGCAGCAAGTTTTAAGTTTAGTAAAACTGGTGGGTTGTTCATAGGTGCATGTGAAAAATTGTAATTGAGGTAATTGCCTTTAATGTCAAAACTCTTGCCAAAAACATTTTTATGACGAGTGGTTATCACAAGCTATTAAATATATGCATTTTACACATAACCATAGATAATAATGAATCTCTTCTGTGAATGTGTGTAGAAAATATTAACCTTAACAGTTGGTTGCAGCTTTCAATTCTGCTCATCGCAGGGGCTTGCAGAAGGTACAACGTAGTTTGACTTTCGGAAAATCTTTGTAAAAGTGTTTTTTTTTTAATTTCAATTTAAGGTTTAAATTTATATAGTCACATTTCATCGAATAATTATTTATTATCATGAGCGTTGCTTTAAGTTTTACCGACAACGACATTGAACTTAAAATCTCAATCCAATTCAAAGATATTTTACTCTTGTGAATACTATGAATAATAATTACTATGTTGCATGACGTAAACACTAACTTTGGTAATTTAAATAAAAAATAAATCAAATAACCGTGCAGTCTCTAGTACTGTGTGCTATTTCAACTGTTCCCATACATTACGGCGGCTCCTCGAATGTTTGCATTAACTAAACGCTTCGTGGCTCGCGCGGCTTACGGTTTTATTCCACTGTTTCGCATATACTTCACAGGTGCTCCAGGTGACCTGGAATTAAAGTGGGCGAGCCGGGAGTGTGGCCGGGGGAAAGTTTTTTAATAAAACTACTTTTATTTTCAGTTATATTTAATGCTAAATTTAATGAATTAAGTAAACAGCATTCTGCTGTGTAGCAATGTGGAGTATGCTCTTGGTTTGTTGGGCCTCTAAAGAACAAATAAACTAATAACTTCTAGTTTTTATATTTTTATAGCGTTATAATAGCATTGATATTATTCGTAAAAGACGCATCGCAGTTTTCGAAAAATTATCAAAATCTTATTTAAATTGTGTATTTTACAAAAAATTCGCCACAATTTTGTTTTTCGGATGATACAGAGATCTACCACTCTCTACTCTAACATACATTGACCCATTGAACATACATCTCTAAGATACATTAACCCTGAAAGGCTTCGGCGATAACATCGTTATCAATAAATGAAATATCTCAGTTATTCGATCTTTTATTATAGTTCGTGTTTTTAAAATGTGTCTCGGTGATCTCTCCTTCACATCAACACGACTACGGTCAAAACACAAGAAACACGACGTAAAACGAACACTACAGAGCCATTGATAATATGGTCGCTCGGCATTTGTTGAGAAACGTGAACTAATTGTTACAGATGAGATGTTTTAGCCGTATTGGGGCGGCTTAGAATACTACCCCCAATCCCATGCTGGCAGAACAGGGTGTCGTAAGAGGCAACAGAATACGGCCTGCTTGGTGGTAGGGCTTCGCGTAAGGATTATATTATCAGTATTATTATTAAGTTATTAATATTATTACTGGTATTATTATCTATCCGCGAAGTCTGCCTGGCCAGCTACCACCCTCCTGCTTGAGCCAGCCGCTAAACGACTCGTCGCGTTTCGGCTGGGAGCTTGAGAGCCAGTACCTTCTTTCTAACCTTCTTCTCATTTCCTGGCCAACAACGCATCAGTGATACCTTTGGTCTTGCTAATGTCCACGGGCGACGGTGACTACTTACCATCAGGTGGCTCGTCTGCTCGTTTGTCGGCTATTAACATAAAAAAAAGATAAAGCAACAGCGAATATAGCGTATGTACACGTGGCATTAGTGGACGATGCAACTTATGAAATTAAATCTACAGCTCTTATTAAAATCAACATAAATCTCTACACCTGAAGACTGAAAAAATACGTCTTGGTTGCACCCTTGCCCTGTCATAAACACGATAACTTAAAAAACCTGTTTATGACTAAATTAGCTTGAAAACACTAATAGTTTCAACTACGCCAGCGGAACTTCGACGCCAAATCGGTGTAACAACAAGTGAAATTTGAAGTCTCCTTTCCATCAATACCGTACACTTATAGATCAATGGTATCCTTTAACTTAACATTACAATTCTACATTTTATTATTTAGCAGGTACTCACCATACGTTTTTATTTGTTGCCAACATTTCGAACCAGTTGCATGGATCGTGATCACGGCGAAACTGCGGTGGCGGGGAGAAACTGTCGATTAACTAGTGGTAGTTTAATCTATCTACCCTATGCCTAGTTCATTTTTGGTAACTAAAAAAGGAAAACGACAGAGTTTCTCATTTACGAGAGATTATGGATTTATTTAAAATTGAATCTCGCAATTACACAGCGTAGAGGCACATTCTCAGTATCGAAATACAAATTCAAAATCATTTAATAATTTAGGTATTTTGTAAATACACTTATACACGTCATTTGTTGCTTTTAATACCGTTCCGAAAAGGTGTTTTAACCTTGAGGAAAAGAAACGGCGAACGAAACTCCTCAGTACATCTTTTAAAACATAATATGGCAATGATTTAAGAGATAACCTCGGAAGTGGTTTCAGTACTGTTATTTCCAGGCCTCTTTTTCATTAATATGTTCATCTATGCCATAATATCTTTTACCTACGTTAATATGAACCGGAAATAGGAAAGGACCTGGAGTCGCGCCCTGTGATACATCCCTAACAATTGATGATCCCAATAATTTGGCATAATTTATGCTAGCACATTGGAACGTACACTTCAAATAGGACGCAATCAAATTGCAAAAATAGAAACCGGAGAACCATTTTAAAATATAAATGAATTTTTCTCTTATTTGTTACTTACTGTTGATTCAGCTCGTCAAAACAAACGTTTTCATATACCGATCTACTGGTAACATTTATATAACATTTTCATTGAAAAATACCATTGGTAGTTTTATTTTATTCTGATGTTATTTACAAAGGAAAATACGTTCATATTATTCTTTCTTAAATAATTATTTTGCTCAATAAAAAACAATACGTGTATATGTTTACATTAAATTTGTTTGTGGTTAAGTCTTTGGCAGAAATGTATTCAAATTTATAAAAATGAAACATATTTTTATTACACACACAAATATTTTTCAATCACTTTTTCTTTTATTTTAAATTCGTATCATCAGTGATAATGTAAATAACATTTGTAGTATTCTAACGTTTATTAGTGAGAAAAGCTTCCACAGATATTGGTAAAATAAATCTGGAAAGAAATCCAATCACACCCAATGAATTATTAATTAAACAACGCACCGCAGTATGGTAGAGATTGCGGATAAGAAGAAATCAATGAGAAATCTCTAGATTAATATAACCTATCCTCATCTTTTATCGAACGAGTAACTTGTCCTAACGAAGTCAATTTGCTCTCATTAGGTAGGTATTATGCAGAGTTAGGTTATGACCGGCTAATGAAAACGGGAACCCTTCAAGAAACTTTTCCCGGCATCTTTATGCAAACGGTTGAGATAATTATTCATTATAAAAGAACGAGGAAGCGCTCCGTTCACCGTAACAAAATCATTTTCTCGGTATCGTTTTTACTGTACTGATTCATATTATAATTATCTAAACAGTGATATTTAAAGGCTTCGTCATTTTGTAGCCCAGTCATAACATAAAAACAATTTATTTCTTAGTTTTAATGAGATTGGCTGCTGCAGTTTTTCAATAAAAGTAATGTTGATAATTGTTTTTTATTTTCCCGAATCGTGTATGTTATTATATATTACAGTAATGTTTTACATGATTCACAAGTCTGAAAGATAGAGTTTTGGTAATCTATACATATAATAAAATTGTCACTGATCGCTGTCTGTACATGAACGATATATGAGAAAAAATATACTTAGAGGCCTTCATTAACGCAATAGAACACAAAACAATGGCTGTTAGAATTTTTGGGCTTTTGTTCGCCCTAATCTTGAAAACTGCTTAACCGATTTCGTTCTGGTTTTCACTAATGTATTGCAGTAAGCGTCACTCAATAATGAATGTATGTTTTATTTCAATATGCCGTCCATAAATAAACAAATTATAAACTGATTCAAAATAACGCGGGTACTATTTCTTAGTGTAAGGCGTAGTATTCCTGAAGCGACACGAGGGCAGGTCGCTAGTGAGACATAAGAAAACCACTATTAATAACTTGTTCAACATCTGCATGAATCTAAATTTTTTATACAATTGTACTCAGCGAATGAACAGATTTAATGTTCTTCATGAGTTAAAAGTATTGTATACTTTTATAACCCACATTATTAATTTATTTTGACTTGCATCGTTTACTCGTGCTTTTACTATTCTTATATGATAATAATGTAACTCATAACAATAATTAATTTAATTACAAACGAAAAGAGATACATTACGATCTGAACTTTTAAATTATATTCAGCCTATACCGATAAATGTAGCCAAATACCGTTTGTAATCTTTTTAATATAGATTTAATAATAACTATAAATAACTCGGTAGACTGCTTCCTGGAACCACAGTTACAACGTCTGATATATTAGCTAGGACAGAAACTCGGAGGTCGAGCTTAACGATGTGCTCAAAGGAATGTGATATTCTAATTAGCGTTATGACTACTGATTTTGTTACGCTTTTAAAATAGAATACCTTCGATTAATTTGTACTTGCATGTACTCTGTTTCCGATTATTATATTACCTTTTGATTGCTGATCATAAAATGCAAATTATTTTTAAAATTATGACCATAGAGGAGGCATCATAATTTTAACAAATAAAAATAATCTTTCCGTTTAAAATATCAAAAATATTACATACCTACTATTTAGTCGACATATGTTTTTGGTACTCTTACTATAATCTACTGTTATTCTAATTTGTCAACTCCGATCCCGCTGACAGTGAGACCATTCGCTAACCAAGTAGTTGAATTATATGGTGATACACAAAGGATATCACTCGAACACGCATAACCACTTCGTTGTAGTTCCATTCCAATAAAAATACTTGTTTTTGAGAGATTAAAGTCCTTTATTCTAAGCGAGCGTAAAGGGAAGTGAAGTGACCCGAAGAAACCAGCGGGAAGTCGATGGTTTCAGAGAACCAAGGATTGCTTGGATAGGCGCGAGTTAGAGAAGACCTATGGTGGATATATAAAACTTAATGCATAGAATACATAAAAGTGTTATGATACCTATTTGTTACTTTCATGCGAAGAACTGTTTGTTGATAGAGTTCTATATCTATACGACCCTGTATAGCCACCAGTTACTTTTTAAATCAATTGTGTAATATTTTTTTAAATATTTGCAACGCATGGTTAATACATGTTAACAGTTATATAACAATATTAACAGTTACAATGTTAGGAAGCTACATACCAAACGAATAAAAGGTTTATTTGGATGATGAACTCTACGGCTTCTCTACCAACTCAAAGGCGACAGTCATGACACATTTCTGCCAGAGGTTGACATTTACGTCACGTGGCCCGACTGCTTACCGTAACACATGTTACAGCGCAGCTATTACTCAATGGATATTATGATAAATAAAATATAAATGACAAGGACGCCTGAAATAATAGTTCCGGCATCCAATTCCGCACAGCTTAAAACTTATTTTGTTAGTTACTTTTCCTTTCTTGATTTAGAAGATGCGCCAAGAAGTTTCTTTCGTCGTATCATCTCCTTAATGTTACAGTACCTTTTTGAAACGGAAATAAAAAAAACAAAAAATTACGAGCATAGTTATATTTAATCGAAATTATTAAATGATTCTGAATTGAATAAAAAAATATGTATTTATCAGTCAATTATAATTAAAACTTACAGTTTCCTTTAACCACTTGAAATAAATAAAGATTATAGATGTCCTGCAAAATGAATATTGGAAGATCTGACAAAAAAATGAATGGGAAAAGTTATGCAATTAAAATTAACGAATCCACTGATCAGCCTGTGGCTTGTAGCTGATAATTGGATTTTAATTCTTACAATAAATCGCTGGGTTGTGAAACTTCGGACGACCACCGGTCACTCAATTTACATTTATTTATCAACCATCGAGAATGTTCGCAACTTCATTCGTGGACACATATTGAAATACACGCGGTAAAAGGAACGATAAATAAATATTAAAACGACTAAGGACAAAAGGAAACGACTGCTCATGTTACCCATTCCTACCACGTCAACGTCGTGGAGTACCCTACCAGGTTGTATAAAACCAAATCTGGTCCCCACTTACGTTCCTCATCAAACAAAAGTGAGCCGTGAGTAAGCAGTCGTGGCTACCTCCTAATTTATATTGTGAGCGGAACATACTGTTACCTTGATACACTAATTTAACAAAATATATTGGGCAACTATTCCGGCAGCGTAAAGATATAACGATAACACAACTACACAATGTGCGTGAACAAACTGCGTCGCCCGTTTTATAGTTACCCGCATACCTACTATTGGTAATCTACAACTCTTTTCCATAGATGGCGGTACAGTTTTCGCTGTTCAGCCACTTTGCAATAGATGGCGTTGTCCTACATTTATATAGAGTTGCGAACACTATTCTGTAGTGATTTGTTTAGTATGATATCTAAGTATCAAGTGCTAAAGAATTTCACCTAGTTTACTTGTTCTTCTTGTAGATGTAAATTAACACTAGTACATCTTTCTCGTTTTTACAAACGTGGAAAATGTTAAATTAGATAAATTTAGGTCGAACGAGGTTAAGTCTAAGCCAACCTACCTTACATTTTTTGTTATATCAGAAGTTGCTGTATTACCCGACCAATTTTAGAGAGTATTCGTGTGTGGTGTTGTTTGTGAGCTGCTACCCTCCTTCGATAAACAACCATCTAATACGTTTAATATATCGGGTGCAATATTGCAGAATCAATTAACAATAGAGTCCCCAACTGTTTTTAGTTGAAACAACAATGTTGGCGGGTAACGGTGATCACATACCATTATTATTAAAAATCAGACAGTTAATTACTTTATAAGTTACAGGATTATTTAACCCTGTATTTCACGTTAAATACAAATATTTGTCGGCAATCAAAATACCTGTTTATTGACTGTGAATGTTCATACCTGTTTACATTTAAAAAATCCTTCAGTGCGGTTATTGAAACTGATTAAATGATTTACTAACCACACTTTCGCACAGCTTCGTAATGTTGTTTGTATATTTTGATGATTAATGTATTTACTAAATATAACGCTGATTCAATGTTTGTGTTTGAATACAAGTATAATTTGTAAACGAACGCGATGAATAGGCGGTAATCGTGCAGATCACAATTATTTCAATGATATAACATAATAATTAATGGACTGAAATAGATGAATCGCTAATCCAGCTGAATGGCTGCATACATATAGACGCCAGGATTTCCTCTCGAATACTTTAACTACAAACTCATATCTAAGTGGTAAAATTTTACAAGGAATATTAAACTTAACGCTATTGATTTAACAAATCTAATTTGCTTTATCACAGTACACTAGATTATTCATAACGCTCCTCCAGTGCGGACTGGTGAAGGGTTGTGGTCGCCGAATGTTGACAAATTTGCCTCCCGAAGGCCTCTAGTGAATGTTGTTTACATTAACACTTTTTAATTTTTTTTGAGTTCGATACGTCTGATGAAACAAAAACATTTTTGCCGTTTCTAAAATAAAAAATAAAAACTACATAAGTCAAACTAAATATCTAACTAAAATATCAAATGCGCTACATACTCAAATATTTATAGGTTCATGAACATCACTGTTACGGCTGTTCATACATACACAATACATATACACGTATATAAAACCTTCTTTTTTGGTGTCCGTAAACACTAAACGTGTGCTAGATTTTGTCTAAAATACTAAACGAAAAATTTTAAATTTTGGTAATCATATAGAAATCGCTAAATTAACAACAGAGGTATAATTACCGTATAAAATACATTTTGATTTAGAAATAAAGTTCCCTTAATTGTAATATCTTACTTCCCTTATATACTTACTTAAATTTTGAACTCTACTTACTTAAACCGAACCGTACCCGACTAAGTATTGGCCGTATTGGGGCGGCCTAGAATACTTCTCCCAATCCCATGCTGGCAGAACAGGGTGTCGTAAGAGGTGACAGAAGCCAGCATGCTTTGTGGTAGGTGTAAGGGTTATATTATCATATATCTTTTCGTTAAGCCAGACTGCCTAGTTACCCCGCTCCTGCTCGAGTCAGCTGCCAAACGACTCGTCATGTTCCGGCTGGGGGCTTGAGAGCCAGTACTTTCTATCTTACCTTCTCATTTCCTGGCCGACAATGCATCAGTATTACCTTGGGTCTTGCTGATGTCTATAAGAGACGGTGACCACTTACAATCAGGTGGCTCGGCTGATCGTTTGTCGGCTATTAAAATAAAAAAAAATAGCACGAAAATACTAACTTACTAGACAGGATTATCTAATCGAGAATTATTCTTGTATTAGATTGAATTGAATCAAATAAAATCGTAAACATTTACAGTGAGCTAGTCTCGTGGGTGACGAAAATGATTGTTCGACTTAAACAATTATTCGCTTAGTTTAAGTAATCACTGGCAGCTCTGAACGGCTCGAAGGTTTTTTTTTACATAAAATAAGTTAATACTTGACAACTATCACACCTGATGGTAAGTGGTGATGAAGTCTAAGATGTTGAACGCACTACTTATAAATAGCCTATTCACTCTTCTCTTGAAGACTCCCACATCGTAAGTGGGCGGGAACACCGACGCGGGCAAGTTATTCCAGTCCTTTGCAGTGCGCACAATGAATGAAGACGCAAACCGCGTCGACCGTGCAGGTGGTACGTTCACTACGTAAGGGTGGATACCTGCCGTACGTCGAGTTGTCCGATAGAGGAACAGCGATGGGAGAATTAATTGGAACAATTCCTGTGCACACTCTCCAAATGGTACCCTATACAGGACCGAGAGGCTGGCAACTCTGTACCTGTGATCAAGGCTTTGCAGAATAGTTTCAACCAAATCTGGGTCACCAATGAGCCTCTTTTCACTCCTCTCCGTCAAGTTCAACGCCGATAGATGACATTTGGCAGACATTTAACACACAGTCGAAGCTGAGCTTTGTATAGGATCAAAAGCTGATTTGGTGTCAACCCTGCGCCTGTGTTCAAGGCTTTGCAGATTGGTTTCAACTAGATCTGAGCCACCAATGAGCCTCTTAAGGACCCCCAGTTTCCTTGCAGCCGCTTTAACCTTAACTCGATGAACTGACCAAAGTTGAGGTTCAACGAAACTTTAACTCCCAACAATTGAAGACGGTCAGTGCATTCCAAGGAAACATTCAGAAAAGTAGGACGCAAGGTGATCGGGCTCCTCTTGGCGCTGAACAGACACGCCTGTGTTTTGGTTGCATTTAATCTCACAAGATTACCATCGGCCCATTCGGACACTGTCCGAACTGTGAGAATCATACGTTCCACAATGGCCTCTCTTTCGGACTGTATTTCATCTCTACTGGCCCGAGGTTTCGGAAGGTATCTATCCACTACTGTGCTGTCATCTGCATACCCATAGATACCAAGCTTGAGCAGATCATTGACGTGCAGCAGGAATAGTGTAACGGACAGAACGGATCCCTGAGGAACCCCGGCACTGGTAGCCATCGATTGCGACGAACAACCATCGACGACAACTCAGAGAAACCGTTCGCTCAGAAAGTCCTTTATCCAAACTGTAAGGCTAGAGGAAATACCATACGCTGGAAGCTTGCTTAACAGGCTAGCGTGCCAGACCTTGTCGAAAGCCTTCGAGATATCGAGGGAGACGGTGAGCGCTTCCCCGTTTCCGGTTCCGGGAACATCACTTCATTATTTTTCCACATGGTCGCACACACTCGACGGGTCTATTAATTATTAATTTATATTCGTATCTCTGCTCCTTCACTTTGGCAAAGTTGTTCTGACCCGAAATTTTGAAATAAGGTCAATAGAATCTTTATAAAAGGTATTATATTCCATACTATCCTCAGATATTTCTTCTTGTGGGCGTTTAGAAAGAAAACGTTTTGTATTATTCCAAGCTGTTTTCTTTGTATTTTGGTTACCTACACGGTATTTGATTTATTTAATATATTTGAGGCAATAAGACGTAGTAATCTGGTTGGTTTCTTTGAATGTGACCATTTTGTAATCTGTAAATCATTTTCTCGATTTTCGGTACGTTCGACTCGCCCCTAAGAAGCGTACGTAAATTACTTGTTGATTTTTAATTTAAATCATTAATTACCAGGGATGTTATGGAACTCCGTAACCGTAACTATCGGATATCCGAAATAAAAACGTATCCGAAACCGTAACCGAATCCGAAAAATAAGTTTCGAATTATTTCAGATAGAGAGTAAATATAAAATGTTATGAAAGGTTATCGCTGTCTGAACCTTGAGCATCATGAAACAGTTTTTATTATATTTTTTAAGGTTATTTTTCCATTATTATAATACCAAATAATTACAATATAGAAAGTCAAAATATTACCTTGTAAATGCATTATATAAATTTGTTTATAAGTTGAAAATCATCTAATAACGTAACCGAAATTATTCGAAACAATCGGATAATCCGTAATAATTTCACATCCGTAACCGTAACCGAAACCTGGAAAATATTATTCATATATTCGTAATAACATCCTTATCCGAAATTTCATATCCATAACATCCCTACTAACTACCTGTAATTCCGTAACGTTCTAAATATATGACCGTCTATAGACAGGTTTCAGACTGCGTGGAATTTCAGTACATAAGATATTATGCACAGGTATATATGTCATTGTTACACGGATATCATTTTGTGCAAGCAATACAAGCATTCCATCCTACGAGTGTTATAGCGATCTCTGTCTTATACTTGGAGTATGAAAGAACAAACTAGTATGCTTGAAAATAGGAATGATCTCTATTCATATAATGACATATAAAAATCGTTTAATTATTCAAGTACATTGTAATACACTTATGCTCGTATTTTTTAGCTTCTACTACCGTTTCTAAAAGGTGCTTCAACATTGAGGAGAAGAAACGGCGAATATAACTGCTCGGCACAACTTTTACAACTATTATACCCTCCTAACACACACCTAATTATTTAGCTATTTCAGTACCGCGTTGCACCGCGTCTCCCATCTAACCGTCCACGTAGCACAAGGGTTCGCGGAACAATCGCCCACCTCCGACCACCGGAGACAATAGTTATCGCTACTATGTACCGTTAATAATTTACACCGCCGTCTACCGTCCGCCGGCCGCCGTCCGCCGGAGAGTCGCAGTTAATCAATCAGACTAACGCCTTTGTTCCGTAGATACATTGCTCGTTCTGTGGGCGTCGCTTCCAAATACAATGAAACGCATAACACACTGTGCGACAACGCACAGTGCAGGGCTATCGCTACACTTGTCTGTTGTAAAATGGCTATAGAGAACGAGATGATGCACTTCATCAGCCTATAAAATGTTTTCAAGTGGAGTTTCTGGTACATTTTGTAGCTCAAAAATCGACAATGATAAAAAAGTCCGCAAGTCGTTTACAAGTGCAAATGTCAAGGGCCGTCCGCCCGGGGCGGGTCCTCGTGACGTCTTAGACCCTCGCTCTTTATTAGTAGTGGTTGGTTATCTTTATTTTCTTTTATATTGCACGTAATTGTGTTCGTATTTGGGCAATACAATTTTGACGTGCTGCATGTTATCGTTTCAAGTGTGTTATGTGTCTACCTTTCGGTATGTACTTTGGGATGCTATCCTGCATAGATAAATTTCATTACTTAAACGTAAATTACGCGACAAATCGGTCAACACAGAACGGTACATAATATTTTAAAAAAAAAACAAGGAAAACAGATTCCGATGTGCAAACTGTAACATTATTAATAAGTATTTCCGTGTGTTTAACGCCCGAAGCAAACAGAAACGTAAATCTGTAATCCTGTTCTGGAACAATGGTTCTTAAGAAGTGGTTCACTCGTTCGAATTCCGCGCGTCTGAGCAAACAAAATTGTAAAAACGACATTTATCTTTGATCTCTACTGGTTGTATGTTTTCGGCTGCGACGACCGTAGAGCTTTGAACTTACACCGATTTGCATTCACACTCGCACGTACCGCCGCGTCGTTGATTTTATTATGGTTCCGTGTGTCCAGTAAAAAAGGCATCCGTTAGAACCCGTATACTTCTCTATCCTACCGTCACATTCGATTTTATCAGTATCTACTGCTGCAACCGATTGGTGCTCATACGGAACTAGGTAATCAGATGACAAGATTTTTAATATTTAGAGTAATTTAAAAATAAAAAAAATATAAAAGTTATACATATAAATAACTACAACCCTCAAGATGATAGGCATAGACAAAATATTTTTTTTAATTATTTTAAAATGTAAACTTATAATAAAAAAATGAAAATTGTCGAAATTTCCACACGTTATCTTAGAAATTATTAAGGTCAAAATGTAGAAAAAAGAAAAGAGATGTAACTGGCCTAACTGGTTTACTAGAAAACATTTTAATTAAAATAAATATATTTTTAATGTAAAAACATTTTTACAATTATGTTATAATTTCGTTATTCGTAATGCGCACTTCAAAAGCTACTTACGATGTCTTCAAGACGAGAATGAACAGGCTTTTATAAGTTAATGCGTTCAACGGTATAGAGTTCACCACTTAACATCAAATCAAGCTTAATTTATGTTAAGCGTAATGACGCTCATAGCTGTATCGACAAACAATGTAAATAATTGAATGATTTTTCAATTCAAAATCATTTCATCATTTAAGTATTTTGAAAATACACGCACGTCATATTTTGTTTCGACTATCGTTTCGGAAAGGTGCAAAAAAAAGCATTGACGAGAAGAAACGGCTTAAGGGAACTTCTCAAATTTTTTATTTTTTTTTTATCTTTTATTTAGAAACTACCATCGTTACTCTCGCTTAGTCTTCTCGTGAACAATAGTTGCGATACCACGCTGGACATAACGGTAAAAGCCTGAAGCCTCTCGACTACAACCATCTTTGATCCCTCCCGATAAACCTTTTCACTGTTTCTGACGTAGAGGGCTATTAGATAAGAGAGATGCTCTGATGGTTGTAGAGTCATTACTGGAAGTTGAAAGCCTTTGAATATTTTTTTCCGAACAAAAAATGTGAAAGATATTCTCATAAACTTTCAGTAGCTTTATGGGTACAGGATTATAATTATGTATCTTTTTTGTTATTACATAATAACTTTGCTAGTGGCTTTGGTCATTTAATATTTTAGTATTTGAGGTATGTTAACATTTTGGGTAGGAATTTTGTTACCATGATCGTGGGAAGTTTTACTTCCAGCGCGGGAAATGAATGAATTTGAAACATATGACATAAAATAAGATGAACCACATTACTGTCTCTTAGACGAACTTACTTACTTAGAACTCAGTTTTCCTTTTAACTTTTTTATTGTATTGTATATGTAAGGGTCTGTAAACTACTGAACTCGTGTCAAATTCAAATTCAAATTCAAAATTATTTAATCATATAGGTATTCAGTAAATACACTTATGAACGTTATTTTTTGCTTCCACCACCGTTTCGAAAAGGTGCTTTAACAATGAGGAGAAGAAACGGCGAAAGAAACTCCTCAGCACATCTTTTAAACAACATGTGGTAATTTAAAAAGTTTAAACCTGTGCGGAACTGGTTTCGACACTAATTTAGTCCAGGCATCCATGTCATTCATGTACTCAGCCGTAGGTGGTCTGCCGAGGTAAGCAACTTCGGGTGCGCTCCGGAGGTGGAAGGGTGACGTGTTCCGGAGGGCATGTAAAGCCATCGGTGCTGGTTCTCATTGGCAGTCAACGCCGCTGAGGTATGTCAGAGGCGTTCGGAGAGGACTTTAGAACTAGCCGCACTGAGGTCGGTCACTAAACACCTCGAAATTCCGATAGATCTGGTGGACTTTGCTTCAGGGCTCCTATTTGCATTGGGTCGTTCCATCGAATGTATTGATGTTTTATGTAAGTTGCATACTTTCGTCCTTTTTTCACATTTTTTATCCAGTTAAGCAGGAGCCAAAGTCTGAAATTTAAGTACATTTTCAAAGGAATTAAAATTTATTTCCATAAATTTAATGACGCTAATTATTCGAGGCTTACTGTCTCGCATTGCGCTTAAAAGGTTTTTCACAAAAAATATAAAGTTCTTTCGAGGAATTAAATGTAAAAACTTATTTCTGTATTTTGTGAGGCTCGAAGCTCTTAATCAACGTTGAGATTACATATAACGTTGAGATTACAGATAACAGTTTTAATGTTAATCTTCGGTTAATGTTAATGTTCCATTATTACTTCTACGACATTCAATATGAAATTACAATTCAGTGAATTCCATTTCAATAAATCAAATTCAATTTATTTAGGTATGTGACGTGCGTTGTATAAACATACAAAACCCAAAACATTCGCTTCAGAAAAACTACGGCTTCAGGAAAACGGAATTAAATCAAACGAATTTTAAATATATACTGATACTCACTGCACTACACTAGTGAAAACCAAAACGAAATCAGTTAAACCGACGAGCGCGCACAATCGCACAATCGCATAGACAAACAGACACACATTCTAACAAATACTGGTTTGGGTTCTATTGAGTTAATAAAAGCCCCCTATAGTACTTTTTCTCATATAACCTTCATGGTCTTAAGCGATCACTTTGAATTGTATTATATGTATATTTGACCCGAACGGCGCTTGAAGATGGGACCCGTCGTTTGTTAAGTGGATCGTTTAGAAATAGATATATACGATAATATATGGATACTGTACTATAGATTATTATTCCGATGGCTAGATAGAAATCTGAGTGATCATAAGAAAAGTAAAATGAAGATAAGTCCCTAAATTTAAAGAAAAATATACGTGAACGACTCAGTCTTCTGTTAGTTTTCATAGAGACCTAAGGCTACAACTAATCGAAAACACTTCTCTTATGGAAATATTTTAACAAAGTCCGAATAAACTGTTCTTTAAAATTAACTGGCGTAATTTTCTTTTATACTTTATATGAGAAGTTAGCCTGCTATTCACGTGTATGGAGCCAGCGAATCCAATATTTATCTTATTAACTTGAATCTATTGAACAATAACATGAGGACATTTAAGATGATACAAATATTTCTTCCACGCTAATGATGTGTTATTTTTAATAGCAAAAGCTAACAAGCGAATATTCTACTCATCTAATAATAAGTAGCTACTCCCGCCCATAGACATCCATCACACAAAGGATTGGCAACCCTCTCCAGGTGCAGAGCCTTAACTGGCTCTCAACAGGAGAGACCTGATGCCACAGCTCCGGCTGTAACCTACCTTAGACTCAAGGTTGGGTGAAATTCCTGACACTTCGTTACGTAATTCTTTTGTCTTTGTTATGTAATTCTATATTATAATATATGATCGCAACCAAGAATATCAGAGGGCGTGGTCTTCCCACGTCAAATCACCTGTGAAATCACGTGTTATCTGGATCTTTCTTTCTAACCTTCCTCTCATTTTCTGGCCGACAATGAATCAGTGATACCTTTGGTCTTCCTGATGTCCGTGGGCGACGGTGACCACTTACCATCGGGTGGCTCGTCTGCTCGTTTGTCAACTATTAACATTAAAAAAAATCTCCAACTGT
This sequence comes from Megathymus violae, assembly GCA_003671415.1. Classification (NCBI taxonomy): domain Eukaryota; kingdom Metazoa; phylum Arthropoda; class Insecta; order Lepidoptera; family Hesperiidae; genus Megathymus; species Megathymus violae. The sequence goes on along the minus strand of PDGT01000006.1, from coordinate 180,604 downwards.
GATCTGAGCACTTTCAAAACAGACGGGTGAATACCTTACATTGATGTTTTATTACTGTCAGCGTTAAATGGGGCACTCAAAGACGGAATACGATCCTTATATCAATATCAAATTTCTTCATTTTATCATGTTGCCATCTCCATCTTCAACATCGTCGCGTTGGCCACTACCGCCATCCTCAAGGCGACCATGGCCCTAATCATCACGATATCACATCATGATACGATCCAACCTTTTTCGAGCACGACAGTGGACCGTGAAAGTATCTCCTGCCAGTTTGTTCCAATTTGCAAAGACATGCGACATTAGTGAGCCAAAAACATTAAAACACTGCGTCAATTGAAATAGTTTCTAAATGTAATGTCAACGCATAGCCAGGAGCCAGACATCTGTCCTCATTCAGAGCGTCAGGTAGTGTAAACACGAAGATAGCATTTTATTTATTTAATGCATTTGCTAGAAAATATAATGTAAGTACTCATAAAGACATACGTCACGATAGGTGATTGTTTCTAATGCGATGTTAATGTTAATAGCCGTCAAACTAACAGACGCATCTCTTGACCATAAGTGATCATCGCTGTTTACACACCTCCGCGATACCAAACTCATCACCGGTGCCTTACTGGCGAAGTTCATTGAGATAAATCTATCAGATCTAATGAAGATCCAAGCCTCTTCATCTACAGGTCATAGCTCTGCAAATCCTACATCTAAGACAATTAATATCTACATAGTTGTAATATGCTGTATGTTGTACCATGCAGGATCTTCTGGCAAAATGTAACTTATTTTACTAACTCGTATTTATGCGTCAATTTTATATTCGAATCACAGGGATTTCTCTACCACAATTTTCAAGCAGTTTAAAAGTGACATGAAACAAATCGATACAAATCAGTAGGGTCAATACATCAGAGATACAGAAGATAGAGCATACAGAATAAAAATGCTTAATCTAAGGTTAGCACCGAGTAATCTCTAACACTTCTATTACAGCGACAACGATGGTTAAGTTCACTTTCAAAGGAGTTTGAATTCGAATTTTAAACGGATCGTCCTGCAGATCGTTTAAAAGTGGAATCTTTATCTTTCCAACTTTTTAGTTCTATAAGAATATGTTCCAAACTTTGCTCAGTCGCACCACGATTTCAAGTTAGAAAGCAAAAACTAAAGCCTCGAATAAAACTCTAGGTACAGACGTGTTATTGACGTAAACAAATAAAATTGAGTATATATACTGAAAACTTCAACAAATTGCCACCGTTTGAAAACTATCAAATTAGTTGAACATCCACTTAGCGGCACCTCGATTCGAAGTTGGAAAGCAAAAACAACATGTTTAGTTTGGACAGAAGTTAGCTCTAAATGTTTAATTGCACGCCAGAAGTGTCAGTTTTGGTTAAAGTTCGAAATGCAATCAATTTTCTACGTTCGAAGCTGGAATTATGGATTAATATTTTGAAACGTTTTGTTGGCTCATGTCCTGTCAAATGAAAGTGTGGAAAATTATGTAGAAAAAGAAGACAACTTCATTTCATTTAATCTGTTATGGATTGATCTTCAGTCTTTAGAGGATACAATCCAATTTGACTTCTATTTAATAGGAATTCGCTGCATGACACGATTCTGACTTCTTAAACGAATTCTTCGCTTTGGTAAATGAATTCAGTTGAGAATAATAAGTGTTAGTGGCCAACCTGAGAACGGAAAGCCCGCCGTTTGCTCCACAGCCTAGGATCCGGGACTTGAAACTCGGGACCTAAAGTCTCCTTCGTGACCCACCTTAGCTAAATTCAATCGACGATATAATATATCTTAGTTTGAGAGTCTCTCAAAGCGCCTAAAGACTACAATTTGAATTATTACGGCAGTAATAAGCATAGTTTGTACTAATTGCCCATCATAGGATCACAACTATGGGGTCCGGATTATTTTCTGATTTAAATATTCGATACCGATAAGTGCGGTCTCGGTCCAAAGTGGCGATGTCGTAAAAACAAACCTTTTTTGAACATCAATTTGCAAAACATGATTACAATGAAAATGAAAATTTACACCACCTAATGCTATAATAAATTATTACGTTGTTACATGGAGTTGAAACCGTTTGTGATTTACCGCTGGAATTTTCTTTTTTTATTTTGTTATCTAAGTGTGAGTAGGTATATGTACATTATTTTTATTCTTTTGTGTTAGTACTACGTAGTGGCATATGTGTGTGTTCTAATAATTTTTGTACCTTAGATTTGGATTCTTTCGTATGTTATGTTCTCCACAAGGGGACCAAATAAACAATGGTAACAATGCACGATCTAATGACTGATAAATTAAGGATGATTACGTAGATCCTTCCATCTCAGAGAACCTTAGTGCAGTTGTACAACAGCAATTTTTACTGCTTTGTGTATCAATCTAAATTCATATATTTTCCATCAGTTTTCCTCCCCGGAACCTCCCTCATCTCTTTGAAGAATCATTTACATTATGTAACTCTTCGAAGTTGGAGCTTCAAATTACTATTTTCCATTTGCATTTCGTCAGCTCGGAAAGTTTTTATAAGTAGTAAAATGCGATGCTACAGTCCCCAGTCTCTTATTATGACTGCAACGCCACACACCAAATAAGGGCAACAGTTACTGACGACTGAGATCGCAGACGGCCAAGATCAGCTTTATTACTTTATTAACCGTAGAACCTTATGGATTACTAGCTATAAAACAATATACACTATACACAATAAGCTACGAATGATAAATACATAAATCTCAAACTGGAAATGGACGTCTCTTTGTATCGCTTAAATGGAATGTATTGCATTAAAACATTATGTAACGGTCTTCTGCAGCAATTAAATTTAACAATCCCTCGTCCAATTTCGGTGAGTTCGGTTCATTCAAGTTCGTTTTTACAATCTTAAAATGCTTATCGTATAAATTTCAGAGCAACATTATTATAATCCAGAATTCGTCAGGTCTGAAAACACAAGTAAAAAAGCCGCTGTCTTAGAATTATTATAAGCCAGTGATGACTTAACTCCTGGGATTGGGTCTAGTCTAGCAAAGATGTAAATTCTAATTACTACGCTGACTAAGTGAAAGCTAAATTATTTCACACAACATTAAGTTCATGACAAGGTAAGACTTCAATACAAAGGATATTATCAATTCATCATCCTCCTGCCCTTAACCCAATTTTATTTGGGGTCGGCGCAGCATGTATTTTTCTTCCATACTTCTCTATCAGCCGTCATCTCACTAGTAACTTCCAGTCTAGCCTTCACACAATCCATCTATCGCTTCTTTGGCCTTCCTTTACCTCTATAGCCATCTACGTTCATACTTAATACGTTCCGTACAACATGCTCTTCATTCCTCCGCATAACATGACCATACCATGATAGCCGGTTTCCGCGTAGCTTTCTGGTTACCGGTGCCACTTTCATACTTCCTCTTATGTACACATTCCTTACTCTATCCATTCGCGTTATACCACACATCCCTCTTAACATTCTCATCTCAGCTGCATGCAGTTGTCTTTCATACATCCCTTTTATGGCCCAACATTCTGATCCGTACAAGACAGCAGATCTGACTATGGTCTTGTAGACCTTCCCCTTAAGTTTGAGGGGAATACGGGGGTCGCAAATTGTCCCCGTAACCTGCCGCCATTTCATCCATCCTACATTAATTCTGTGCGTAACTTTCCGATTTATTTCGCCATCACATTATACAAGTGAACCGAGATACCGAAAGTCGGAGCAAACTGGAAGAAGCGCACCGTCGAGCGCTATGGCTTCAGGACTGGAGAGACCGCCGAAATCGCAGAACATGTACTTTGTCTTGGTTCTGCTGATTTTCAGGCCAACATTCTCCAGTTTCTGTTGCCAATCCTCCAATCTGCTCTGGATCTCAGGTCCATCTTCTCCAACCAGAACAATGTCGTCAGCAAATAGCATGCACCAGGGTGCCTCCTCCTGTATGTCCGACGTCAGAGCGTCCATTATCAACAGGAAGAGGTAAGGACTCAAAGCCGACCCTTGGTGCAAGCCTACTGCCACATTGAACTGGTTGGAGTTGCCAGCAGACGATCGGACATATGTATAAGCTTGCCTGTATATTGCTTTACATTATTATATAAAGGACATTATCAATTAAATAAAATTATTTTGTCATATTAATTTTAAAAGTAATGTCTTAAGACCATAAGTTAGAAACTGTTCACGGCTAGTTAATTCAGATTAGCATGATTCCTGTCGAATTGTAGCTTACTGTACTTTACTGTTTGTATCAGACAACTATTAAAATACCTGAGAATAATGGGAGATAAGGTATTTACCATCGTTAAATAAACAACGAGAAAGCAACGCGGCTAATACGCAGCATCTGCATGTGCCGCTACCCACCGCGATAATTAACATTTGAAAGCCATTAATAATCCATTATTAAATTTAATCGCTTTAGCATTGTTCCCGGCTTTGCCACACTGATGAGAAATTACGACATTGTTTTGTCAATGCACTTTATTCGGGGTTCATTCATTGAGCATTCGACTTTATCGACTCGTTTGCCCTGCAAATGTGTTGTGCAAAATATGCTATCTAAGCGCGACCAGAAGGTGATACATTACCTGCAACACTCACGCAGACGGAAGTTGATGCAAGCTTCGATTGTCATTAGTGTCTGTCGAGTAAATTTTTCCTCGCCGCCGCTGTCTCGTTACTATGATCAATATAACTAGTTACAAATATCGGTATACCAAACTACAATGGGGTCGCATTTGTACATAAAAAATTTAATACATAATAAATTTTAAGATAGATAGACAGTATATCTTAATGTAGAAACCTTTTTTAAGTACTACCAGTCTATCTGTCTATGTGACCACGTATAACGTTAACAGCACTGATCGTATTTGGATAATTGACTTGACTTTTTAATCGTTCATATTCTGGGTCATAATCTAAAATGATTTCTTCCGAGAAATGAGTATGTTCTTCCGGGACAGGAAATAAAATTAATATAGGCGGTCTATTGAGAGGACAGTAAAAATATGTCGACTGCTTCTGCAGCATTATATCTAGTCGAGACATAAGTTCTGTCATATGTTTATTGTGAAATATTTGACACACGTTTGTTTTTACAGTAACCATTTACATATATACCAAGGAGAACTTCCAAAACATAAATTTCTATGCTAACTAATCTTGTTCAAAATGACCCCCATGATTTTGAATACAAGACTGCAACCTTCGCGGCTAGCCGTACATATATAGCAGTACGAACGAGGTCCATTCCAATATGGGCGGCTGCTTTGATCAAAGATGCCTGGGGTGACTCCAAATCAGGATTAGACTTTGAGCTTGCTTTTTCCTCCAAATGTTGCCTTGTTTTATAATCCAACGGGTTTAAGTATGGACTGGAGGAAGGCCAGTCTTCGTGCCGGATAAAGTCAAATTCACGCGCCGCCAACCACTTTTGCGTGCTTTTCGATCTATTAACTGGCGCAGAAAATAGTATAATCCGAAAAAAGAATTTCACGGTCTTTTTCCCGCGTATCGGTTCAACAGAACGCGGGACCTCTTCCGTCTCAGATGCATTAAACGCGAATCCAAACGATGTCCTGTTATTTTTTCAATAAGCTCGAACCCCTATCTCCATTCAACATACTATTCACCGTGTTTCTGCTTAACACCATTTGTAGGGCCAACAGTTGCAGCTTGCGCATGGCATTTTTTTGGATTCACGTCTTCACAGCTTTTATCACTGCTGGGGTCCTAACAGTGCGAGTGGAGTGTGAGGGCGATCACTTCTTTTTGTATCTTAAACAATCGATAAACGAATTTTATCGTTATATTATTTTTTTTTAGTAGTTTGTAAATCTGATTTGGCCCGTAACCGCACGATGCAACGCAATAACCCCAACTCGGTCATCCTTCAGCGTCCATTCCATATTTAAAAGTAAATGAAGTCCGAAAAATTAAAAAAAAAATCATAAAACATTCGAAATTCGAATTCAATTAACATATTTGTGGCCAGCATTCAAAATTCAAAAGTTTCCATTATGTGGCCGAGCTTATGATCCGACCAAGTATATATTATAGCTATGGAGATGAGAAGCGAGAGAGTGCTACTAGTATCGGTATGAAGAAAAAACTCGTGAGTCCACGTTGCATTTAAGAGGAAAGCATTTTCATGTGTACAAGTATCATACGCAGTTACGCTTCTGATAAAAAAAGTAGTAGTGATAGAAGAAAATATGTTGTTTCGTCAGTAACACTTTTACAGTTACAAGTAAGCGATAGTCAATTTCTATCGTACAGACAACTATGATGATAATATGCCAACGGCTAGGCAAGTCGATGGCTAGTGGCTAGTCGGCGAGTCTTCCGCCATAAAAAAATTTCTACTTTTACAGCCACGATTTGTAAAATTGCAGGTTATGTACGTGAAAAAATACTCTGACAGGTTTCTAAAGAAGAGTAATGTCGACAATATTAATACTAGGAATGAGGCTAAACTGATAGTTCCAAATTTCAGAATAAGCAAAACCGGTGGCTCTTTCATGGGTAGATGTGTAAATATTTACAATTGAATCCGGAAATGCCATATTGTAAATTAAAACCTCACGTCAAAACATTGTTATGCGGAAAGGTTATTACAAACTTGATGATTACTTTCAGGATAAGACTGCTTGAACATGAGTTTAATGTGTAGCCGTAACTGGGAGTAGGAAAAAAAAAGCTCCTCGGGTGTTTCTTGCCGCTTCTTCTACCGGGGCCACTCACGGTATATTTCTTTTCTTATATATTACCACCAAACTTCTCTCGCTTCGCTTGAGGAAAACTACACCTTACATTGTTTTAAATTAATGTATAACTTTTTATTTATGGACGGATTGCAACGAAACAATCTTTAAGTATTAAATGATGCATACTGCAATATATTAGTGAAAACCAGAACATAGACGGTTAAACGGTTTCTGAGATTAGCGGGAACGAACGCACAGACAAACAGACAAAAATTCTATCAACTATTGGTTTGTGTTCTACGGCGTTAATAAAGGCCCCTAATAATCGCGTATCGGTGCGTCTGGCCGAGGCTGTCCGTCCATCACGACGACGAGTTAAATCTAAACATAAACCAGAATTCCTAACTTTCATTATCAAAAAAGTTTTTCTTTCCTGTATGTTAATGTACATATATTCTATACTGTGCTACTTAATAAAAAATATTCTTCAATATATTCATATATAATATATCAAAATATCCATCGACTGTATTGAACCCTAGCGCACGCGAGTACGATTCGGACTTGAACGGTGCAATTAATATTGAGTGCGCGTACCGTCATCTTTATAATAATATGAACATGCAAAATGAATTGAAAAGAGACCGGGAAATGAATCTTTTATTTCAGTAATATTTTTTCTGTCGGATTAAAATATTCCTTTCCCATTGCGCGCCCTAATTAGTCGTCCTTCATTACACGTAGCGAAGCTTCACAACTCAATGGCTGGGTTTAGCGAGCTTATGTTCATGTTCCAGTGAGTACGAGTGAGACAAGTTTCCTCAGAACATATACGTTATGTTTGTATTGTTAACGCTATATATATATATACATATATCATTACTCAATTGTACATCTGCAGTAACTTACCAGCTCGTGCACGTAGTCTGATGGTGATGAAATTTACCTAGTATAACTAGTCTTCCTATTTAGTTTATAGTGTCTACTATTGGAGTTTTATTATGTTGTCCCAGAATAGGATGACTCTATTTACTTATGTATAATTAAAACTGAAAATAGACTAGGAAAGTAGTGGCCAGTGTGTAGTCGTATTAGTAGGTAGTCACCGGGACCATGCCGTCATCGGTACCGTGCCGCCCGAGAAGATATAAGGTACTCTGTCTGAGAACTAGCGCTTCAATTTTGTAATTGAAACGTGAAAACATTGTACTATTAATTTTAAAAGGAGGGTGGTAGGTAGCCAGGTAAATAAAGAGTCTTACCACCAGCATGATTGTCGCCCTATTACTATCCATGATATATGTATGTCGGAGATGGTCATTAGTATAGACGTGAAACGAAACTCAGCACGATATCCGAGTGATCGCAGCACCGCCGCGATGACGTCGATACTCGGCTAACATCGCGCTACAGCAGAGCCTAGCTAGTGGAGTGACGCCGGATGGAGCCACAGTTTACATTCTGCGGTCGAAGAGATCGGTTCCTCCGCACTAGGAACTGTTACTTGTTTCGTTTGCCCGGTGTGAAGTGTTTGTTAACAATTAATTAAAAGTGTTAAACGATTATACGCCCACGCTATGTTCGACAATGCTGCCAAATCTACTAGCATTGCCGATATGTATATATAGCTAGGCTAGCTACCACCTTCCAGCTGCTTAAGTCAGCCGCCAAGCGACTCGTCGTATTCCGGCTGGGGGCTTAAGAGACAGTACATTCTTTCTAACCTTCTTCTTCTCATTTCCCGGCCGACAACGTATCACTGATACCTTTGGTCTTGCTGATGTCCATGGACGACGGTGACCACTTACCTTCAGGTGGCTCATCTGCTCGTTTGTCGGCTATTAACATTAAAAAAAATATATATAGAATATAATCCATTTATTTGCTCTCTCGACAGGATCTTCGTAGCTATAAGGTTAATATAATTGATGATCTTATACCTAAAGATGACAAAAAATCTGAAAAATCTCAGTTACAGGTCCCTAACGTCCTCCCGCAGTCAGGACGGAGCGTGTGTGTGCACGTCTGGGTCCATACTTTCGTGTTTGATTTTTTTGAGGATTGAAAAAATCATAAATATGTAAATAGATATATGTGAAAACCAACCGTATTCCAAGTTTGCCACAGTCCAGTTAAACGTTACCAAAGTGTATTGCAATTAACTAAACTAAATAGTTTGTGCCAAAACAGATTAATGTGTTGTTCCACAAGGCTTTATACATGCGAATCCTTTAGAGAAGTTGTTATTAAAGATTTTATTAAATTTGGTCTTTTTTCTTTAAAATCGGTTGTTTATGATTAACACCTTGATGAGATATAATTTTATCTTCTTTCTCTTCGCATGTTATTATGATGTCTAGCCCATTATTACATCCGTAAATTACAAAGTTCAAACTACTGTTTTCTAGAAAAATGATACAAATACTTTGTCGTGGAGTATAAGAGCGACTTTATACAAACTTTCGCGGCTTCTCGACATAATAGTTAACAAAACATGAAATAAAGCCAGCGGCAATGTTCTTCGGTACGTTCTCAAAGCGATATGGTATTCTTTTTTTATGTTAATAGCCGACAAACAAGCAGACGAGCCACCGTCGCCTATGGACGTCAGGAAGACCAAAGGTATCACTGATGCGTTGTCGGCCAGGAAATGAGAAGAAGGTTAGAAAGCAAGTATTGGCTCTCAAGCCCCCAACCGGAACACGACGAGTCATTTGGCGGCTGACTCAAGCAGGAGGGTGGTAGCTAGCCAGGCAGGCTTCACGAAAACATAATAATACCAGTAATAATATTCTCTGAAAATTTAAAAAAAACTCGCAAAATTACCTTTGTTATACTGCTGAAGCATTAAAATAATACTTTGAGAACTCTTTAGGACACAACGAGCCACAGATAGAAAACAACAATTTGAAGTAACCTCGCAGTCACGCCGCACTGGCAGCGTGTAAAGATTGGTGATAAATATCGCGAGCGCTAGTTGAAACTTTTTGAGTGGTCGATCTTTTTTGTTGATAAAAAGAAGTCGTCAAGATATGACGAACGAACGATGAAACGATTTCTGGCCCCTAGTCGCCAATTTTTCATTAATTCTAATCGTTCAACCTAAGTTCAATATAAGGTTACCACCACCTACCATCAGATGGGATTGTTATCAAGAAATTATACTGTATCAGCAATGTGGCTTTCATTTGCGATATACATATATTTATGCATTTTCAATCACAGGGCGAGACCAGGATCCCACACGGGATACTCAATGGATTAAAAACCAAGCCTTACATATCCAAGGTATGTAAATAGCAATAAGCGCATTTCGCGGTGCTTTTGGTATCATGAATGGCAATACCAAGAAGTGATCATTTACCATTAAGTTTTGTACGTTGAGTGTTAGTGGACTACTGATATAAAAAAAACTTTGCACTTATTTCAGTCAGTCATTCATATATGCATTGCTACGGAGATGGAATGTCTTAGTTGTAAAGATTCCGTCGAAAGTTTTTCGTTTTCGATTCATTCGAAACCTGCCAGTACGTATATTTACTGGCGGACAGCTGATTCATACCACCTGTGACACAAGTAGTCCTAAAGCGAGGAAATGTTCACATAAACATACCAAATGAGCAAATCGCTCCTCTTTAATGATGTGACGAGTGGCTGAACCACCACAAACATTCACCATGACCGTGAAAGGTATAACCGAGCGGTTTACTGAGCCATTGTGTATAGACTGAGAGCAAATAGAACAATTGCGGATGTTCCACCATAATAGCTCGTATTGTGAATACTGCAGATTCAGGTTATCAACATGATCCTTCGTTTGTAATGCGTGGAATTGGGTCTCGCGTAATAAGGTGTTACTGTTCTGTGTTTCGGTGGAGTAAATGACTAACATTAATGTCGAAAGTTCTTTGTGCCGTCAGTTATGTGTCTGTAGACTTTCGATAAAGCTTAACGGCTGCGAATCACCGATAATACAAGCAGCACCGAATGTCCAGCGTGGCCTGTGTGATATTTCATTTATGATCTTACCTTTATCTCAATTGCTAGCGGCTTGCCCCAATTTCGTTGGGGTCAACAATTATGTAATTATACGTTGAAAAATCTCTCAAGTCACCATCTGTGTCGTTCGTTCATTCGTATCAGTTGATTTATTTGGACGAGGGTAGGAACACTCTAGCGCAACGTTTAAAAGACAGCGCCAATGTCAAACGCGGCCCGACGTTTTCCGTGCCCTAACGAGGCTACTCACCCTGAACAAGATCCCATTCCACACCTACGCCCTTCCGGAAGAGCGCAAGGTGCGAGCCGTACTCCGCGGAGTCCCCTTCGAGCTTCCTAATGAAGCCATCCTCGCCGACTTAGTCGCCCAAGGACATCCCGTCGAAGCTATGCATAAGATGTACAGCAACACAGGTAGACAGTACCCACTGGCTCTAGCCATCTTCTCCAACACTCCCGAGTCCCGGAACATTTTCTGAGACGACATCACCATCTGTGTTCTATCTTTTATCAAAGTAGAACCCCCGCATAGACGCGGCTTCCCCGGTCAATGCCATCGCTGCCAACTGTACGGCCAAGCAGCAGCGAACTGTTCAGCCAACCCCAGGTGCGTTAAGTGCCTGGAACCTCACAGCACGAAAGAGTGCTCGCGTACACGCGACTCGGAGTCGCCTCCAGCCTGCGTTCTCTGCGGCCAAGCCGGCCACCCGGCCAACTACCGTGGCTGCCCGAGAGCTCCCCGCCCCATCCCATCCAGGACTGCCGCTAGGAAGTCTTGGAGAAACATCCAACCTGGCCCTCCGCCAAACACCGAAGCCAACTTCCCTCCTCTGAGGACGCCTATCGCACCGCCTAGACCCGAGCACTGCAACTCGTGGAGACGCACCGACACTACCGCGACAACCGTAGCTGCTCCCCGCCCTGCCCCGGCCGCCCCGCGCGACCGGAAACACGCGGAACCTCGTAATGGCAACGCCTCGCAACCAGAGGGCAAGTCGTCCTTGGCCGAAGACGTGAAACTCGTTTAAGACGTCATCCAAAACGTCGACATCGCATAAATTTCCGTCCTAGCTCGCAAGATACGGGCGGCGACCACACCACAGCAGCGCCTTCTAGCGCTCGCTGAGCACAGCCATCTATTAACGTCGTTATAATGGCCCAAGCACTCAGTGCGCCTTCCTGTCACACCGGTCGTACCAAACCCAAGGGCATCTCGCTCGTCTCGTTCAACACTCGCGGCCTCTGCTCCAACATCCCTGAATTAAAGGAATTCGTTCGCAACAACGCCACGGACTTACTACTAGTTCAAGAAACTTTCTTAAAACCCGCCCACACCAAGGGCCTATCAATTCCCTCGTACAACCTTATACGTAACGACAAAAAAGACACAACCGACAGACGCCCCGGCGGCACCACAAACCGCTTGAGCGGTGGCACCGCTATTTACTTTAGAAAGTCGCTCCACTGTTCCACTATTGAGACTCCAACACTCACTAACGTAGAAGCCACTATTTGCAAGCTAGGTATGACTGGGCATCCGTCCCTGATCATAGCCTCGGTATATAAACCGGCGGGAGCACCGCTTTTAAACTCAGACTTAGAGGCCCTACTCTCACTAGGAGACTCGGTTATTTTATTCGGAGATCTCAACTCCAAACACAAAGACGGGAAGTGCCGATCGACCAACGCGAATGGTGTCAATCTTAAACAATTCATAGAAACACGGGACGTCGATGTCCTCTGTCCTTCCTCCCCTACTCATTACCCAGATCATGCACTCAACTCTCCTGACATTATCGATCTCGCGCTAGTCAGAGGAGTCGCTCTCAACTTAAGAGCGATCGAAACGCTCCACGACTTAGGTTCTGACCACCGGCCGGTCTCCCTTAAATTCGGGCCTTATGCCACCGATCCAACCACTTCTACTAAAACCTTCACCAACTGGGAAGGCTATAAAAAATCACTCGTTTCAGGTCTCGATGCCGCCGGCTCACCACTGGCTATCAACTCAGATTACTTCGTCAATACGGAAAAGATAGACTCAGTGGTCAACTCTCTAACTCATTTAGTACAAACATCTCTCCGTGACAACGCGCGTGTAGTCGAGGTGCCAAACCGAAAACTACCGCTCGATGTTAGGAATCTTATTCAAGCCAAGAATGCAGCCCTGAGAAAGGCCGCACTCTACCCCACCCCAACGTATAGGAAGCGAGCCAACGCTCTCCAGCGACGTGTTCGCTCTCGTCTTGCCGAAGTGAGGAACTCCAATTGGGACTCCCTCATGGAGGGGATCACACCCTCCCATCAGACGTTCTACAAGGTGGCGAAAGCCTTCCGAGTAGGCGCCCAACCTCTCACCCCGCCTTTATCGCGTCCCGATGGCAGTATCGCCTTCGAAGACGTCGATAAAGCCGAATGTTTCGCTGACAGCATAGCTTCCCAATGCTCACCCAGTTCGTAACCATGCGCTCCTTCCTACATAGAATCAGTAGAGAATGAGGACCGTCAAAAGAACTCACTCCCTGTCACCGCTGAGCCTATCGTTGTTTCCGTTGACGAAGTCCAAGATATCATCCGGGGTTTAAAACCCCGGAAAGCACCAGGAGCCGACGGCATCTCTAACGTCGCGCTTAAACACTTCCCCGAGCAGGTTCTTTCTCTTTTAGTTCTCATTTTTAATGCCTGCTTGCATCACTGCTTCTTCCCAACCGCTTGGAAGGAAGCAATCGTAATAGGAATTCCAAAACCCGGTAAACCTCATAATATACCGTCAAACCACCGCCCCATCAGTCTCCTCAAGGCTATGGGGAAAGTATTCGAACGCGTCATACACTCAAGACTAAGGAACTTTCTCTTCCCAGTAGGCGGTCAACCTTTAATCATTCCACAACAGTTCGGCTTTCGTGACAAGCACTCGTGCCCTCAGCAAATCCATCGCATAGTGGAATATATCCTAAGCGGTTTTTATCCCAAACGCAAACGTACAGTCGCGGTTTTCTTCGACGTTGCCAAAGCTTTCGACAAAGTTTGGCACGGAGGACTCCTCTTAAAACTCCATTACCTAGGTCTGCCAGATCGCGTTGTTCGATTGGTCGCTTCCTACCTCCAAAACCGCTCCTTTCGTTTCAGACACGAAGGAGTATTTTCTTCCCCACGCCCGCTAGCGGCTGGGGTTCCACAGGGCTCGGTACTAGCTCCCTTGTTATTTTTAACGTACATGAACGACATTCCTATCCCTAAAAACGGCGTACAACTATCACTATTCGCAGACGACACCGCCCTATATTATCAATCGTAGAAATTAGATTCAGTCCTCTTCAGACTCCAACACTCAGTGAATGAGCTAGGAAAATGGTTCGCCAAATGGCGAATTGAAGTCAACGCGGAGAAAAGCTCCGCGGTATGTATTCACCACAAGACCAGACACAGACAAGACGACCCTAACATCCAGTTGCTAGGCACCCCTGTTCCGTGAAAAACCACTACCAAATACTTAGGAGTAACACTCGACTCTAGACTGACTTTCAGACCACACGTTCGTAAAGTCACCAACTCCGCCAGATTTTATATGAGCCGACTCAACAGTCTGTTGGGAAGGCACAGTAAGATGTCCCTCAGAAGCAAGCGAACGCTCTACAAGGTTTGCATACGGCCGGTGATGTCATACGCCGCCCCTGTCTTCGCACACGCCGATCCCAAAGTCCTCTATCCCATCCAAGTCGTCCAAAACATTTTTTGCAGGAAAGCAACCAACGCTCACTGGTGCGTGAGGAACGCCGACCTGCACTTCGATCTACAACTTCCGACAATTTAGAAATCTTTTAAAGACTATTGCACAGCATTTTTTAAATTCTCAGAGGAACATTCAAATCCACTTATCAGACAGGCAGCGGACTACACCGCCCCTAGTCTTACAGGTCACCAAATCCGGAGGCCAAGAAACGTTCTCACAGATCCCCCCGACAAGATATCTTCTGACTTGGACTGCCGCCTGGCGGCCATAGTTAAAAACTCAAATAGTAACAGTTAATAGCATCCTTAAGATGCCACATAGTCTCACCATTCGACAACACCTTCAGTGTTAACAACAAGCGTATGCTCCCTCGGGAGTGCCGCTAGCACCCTTTCCTTCTCTAAGGATGGGTCGCTTCAGATGAAGGCTTAGAGACCACAAGGCCAAAGCCAACTCGGGTGGTGTTTAGTGGGTAGGCCCCTAGGTTTCTCGGGAGTCCCACATAACCAGCGCAGCCGGCTGCGTTGGTATGCTATGAGCATTCACCACCCCCCTCCCGCGCTTTTCCGGAGGGTAGCCCATTTTCCATCTTCTGGGCGCAAAAAAAAAAAAATCAAACCCGGCAGTGTTGCACGATACGTGGCGGGCGCATGTCGTATAGATGGATCGCTGACGCCATAAATTAGAATCTCAATTAA
Organism: Megathymus violae; assembly: GCA_003671415.1. NCBI lineage: Eukaryota > Metazoa > Arthropoda > Insecta > Lepidoptera > Hesperiidae > Megathymus > Megathymus violae. The sequence continues at coordinate 165,424 of PDGT01000006.1, read as the reverse complement.
TCTGCTCGAAGTTGGATATTTTCGTGATTATTATAGTGTCGTGAATAACTGACCTACACTTTTATTCCACCGGTTTACAATTATTTTCCCGCGCCCTTACGATCAGTGCATCCCAAATTGAAACTGACATTGACACGCGGTCGCGAGTGCCTTTAAATATATAGCCTATGTCTCAAATAATGTAACTTTCAAATAGCAAATCAATTTTTGACATAGATCCCGTAGTTTTCCCTCAATTCGCAATATTTTTCAACAAATATCCTTATTATGAAACACAGAAGGGCTTCGACTACTTTAATGATAGTACCAAAATATTCTGTAAAATACACTACTACTACTACTATACGTCTTAGAGCTGGAGAAAACTGTTAATTCTATTCCTTACAAATAGTTTACACGATCTATTGTGTCCCCGAATCACGCTATTTGGGTAAAACCCCGCAAAAGGGTTTTACTACTAGTAAAACTGTTTACTGGGTCCGCGGTAAAATGTGTACCACAACAACGGAATGAATTCGCGAAGTTGGATCGGAACGACCCGTCGCCGGGATCGAATAGTTATCCCACAATTTAATAAAGTCCGGGTCGTCCGGGCCCGCTCCGCATAATCAACATAAACTATGCCAATTGCGACCGCATCGCTCTTAATTGTAATCCTAGAGTGGGCAAGCTAAGATTTGCTTTCGAGTTTCGGACGCGATTAAACGTGATCTAAATGTAGCCATTAATTAGATCCGTTTCTACAATCCGTTTCTTCAAGGAAATTTCTTATTTTTTTAAGAGTTTGCTAAGATTTTTAACTATGAGCATACATTTCGTATGTTTCAACTCGATATCTAAAAGGTTTATGAAGTTACAGGCTTAAAAGGGTTCGCCCGAGCGGTGCCTCTTTCTACGCTATGCTAAGCTAAATATACATAAACAGTAAAAATGAAATTTTAATGCCATGCAATGAATTTTAAGAAATTATCTTCAGAGATCATTCAATTTTTAGTTCGGTATTAGGCAACTTGATGTTGAAATATCAAAATAATGAACTGATAAGACGTCGGTCGACGTCGCGTCGCATCTTGCCCTGAGCCACCAGTAGGTACATCGTCACTCAGTCTTCAGTTTTGCGTACAATTTTTCTCTCTACTATATGAAGAGAACGTATATATTAGACTAAGTTGATTATACTTACTTAGATATAACAAAACTGGTGGTCTATGATTAAATGCTGTTAGAACCGAGGGAAACGCCCTCTCTGTAAATTAAATATAGCAAATAATAATATTTATATTGTTAGTAGCAAAGTGACGTCACATCCGTTAAGAGGAGGGGATGGCGGACAGTCACCGCCAAGCACCTACAATATAAGACGATGAGCGCTCGTCTGGAGGGAGTTAGCGCCCCCTTTCCCAAAGGGGGTCGCATTAGATGTCAGCTTAAAGGCCTCCAGGCCAAAGCCAGCCTCGGGTGGTGTTTAGTGGGTAGGCCCCTAGGTTTTTCGGGAGTCCCACATAACCAGCGCAGCCGGCTGCGCTGGTATGCTATGAGCATTCACCACCCCGCTCCCCCGTTGTTGTGTTGTTGTCTGGGCGCAAAAAAAAAAGTCTGGAGGGACTTATATTTGTGGTGAACGTGTTAAGGAGAAGCTCTGGCCGTTTGAATTGTCAATTCTGTTTCGCCTTATATTTGTTTAGAATTTTTTTACAACAGTCTGCGTGATTTTCTATTTCGTAATTTATAAATTTCACCATTTAAAATATTCGTGATCTTAATGAAGTTTTTATTTTATTTATTTAGTCTCCTTCTGCTAAGAATATATATTATAATAAATAGGTTAATATATGTTTAATAATATTTGTCCTTCCTTGAAACACGTGAAAACCCTAATTTCCGTTAAACGCGGAATGTAGAGCAAAACACAGCGGTCGAGAAGTTATGCTTCACTAAATAGTTCAGCTGTTCCATTGTTAATTTATAGCGACTGAAAACTGCAGCAGCAAAAACCTTTGAGTGTGCCCAGACGATTTTGTGCTCAACTAGATCATCTCATATCTCTACGCTGAAATTAACTCTATAATATTTTTCGTCGCATTGTACGGAAATAAAAGAGTTTTTTAACGTTATCTCAAAAAGTATGAGGTTAAATAAATGTGTGTATGTGTGTACGGTAAATAATAACAACGTTCACACACTCACACACCCGCACTAGGATTCCTTGCGCGGCGGACATGAAATTACACAGAGGTTACACAAACACCCATGAACAAACAATTATCTGTCACATTAATGTCTTCCCCAGCTGGGATTCGCACCTGGGAGCTCGGCTGGCAAGGTCACATGATCAACTGGGCTACGGACTATGTGAACTTAATAAATGGTGACATAAAAAAGTACATAATAAAGTAAATATAGGTTAATGCATAACAATCTCGCACAATCCTATTATAATCAAATATCGTGCAGGACCTGTTTATAAAAGTCAAACATCTTATTTGTGTTCCATCTGCGACGTTAACATCTTTCCGTATATGACACTTGCTTTTGTAATATGTTCTCTGCAAATATCCTATTTTCGTACGACGCTCGAACCCGGAGCTCTACGCGCAGCAGACTGCTACTCGGTCGTTCAAAACTTTACCAAATTTCAAAATACAACGGATATTTTTATCCTGAAAATCCCATTATATATAATTGCCGTAAGACTACCCTCTCTTGCGAAAAGTTTTAATGATGCAACACGATACACCTGAATGGTTGCCTCTGTACCTTTTGATAATTTCAACGCGATATGAACTTTGATAATTGTAATTATTAAACGTGAAATAACACTAATTGATTAACTGAAGCGACTTCTGCAGATGACTTTGAACGAGTTTTTGTACGTACTGTGTAACTTTACGTATGTATACGACGAGATATTTTGCAAAGTTTATTCAACCTCCATGGATCTTTAAACTGGACTTGGAATTCGAAATTTATTAAAGTTACCGAAGAATATGAAATCTCGACATATAACCCTAGCTTGTTATGAAATACGTGATACATGAAACGTATGACGAAAATTTTAAAGTCAAATAATGAAGTTTTTTGATTAATTAGGTTTAAATTTGAATTTCACATTGGGATTTCGAACAATATGAGCCTATTTCAGACGACTATTACCACTGATCATCATGTAGCCCGTCTATTTGTTTGTAACTATTAATATAGCAATGTCACTGGCCTCTCTGATTACTCTATTAGTTACTTCCATATCAAATGTTCGTCTATTACGACTCAATGAGCGTCCAATTCGATGACCATTGTTCCCAGTTCCCGCCGAGCGGATTTCCCATCCCTCGTTCCATCAGAATAAAACAGCGATTAGAATGCCGCTTATCGCGCAGTTCCCGAAGAATTGTCGAGTTACTTTCCTGTCCCGAGTTGGATTCATTATTCGTCGACGCATCGTTTCCATAGTGACAACGGAATGTAATTAATTGCCACAATTTCGCTCTGGCAATTTGTAATTATTATAATTTGAGACGGTTGTTTTCTATATTTGTGCCATCGTGTGTATTATTACGTACTATAACGATACTGGGTGGTTTGACAAAGGTTCTGCGATATTTACATAAAAGTCAGTCAATAGCGGTATGTTTATTGTATCAACATACATTCGAAACATTGACTTAGTTCTAAAGCATTGCATCCGAAATGCTTAACAAACAATGTAAGTTACACGTGAAATGTGATATTCTGTGCGCGGGTACACGTCTAGGAGTTGAACAATTATGTGTAAGTAATTTATTTTAATTACTTCCAACTTTGTGAATTTCGTGTACATTTGTGAAGTGAGCTAGATCATTATAAACCTGCCAAAATAAAAAAAAACTGTAAGGGGGTCGAATATGTTTAGTAAATATTTCACTCAAACACCACTCAGCAGAATTAATAGAAACTTGGTGTATTTATAACTCACTTTATGGGTCAATATGTAGGTTACAGTGGATAAAGAATGTACTGGCTCTCAAGTCCCGAGCTCGAACACGACGAGTCGTTTGGCGGCTGACTCAAGCAGGAGAGTGGTAGCTAGCCAGGCAGGCTTCAGGGAAAAATAATAATACCAGTAATAATATATAATTTAATCCATACGCGAAGCCCTACTACCAAGCAGGCTGGATTCTGTCGCCTCTTACGACACCCTTTTCTACCAGCATGGGATCGAGGGGGAGTATTCTAGGCCGCCCCAATACGGCTGGCCTTGTTCACAGCTCGGTAATAAAAATGAAAAGAAGCTCGACTGCGGGTACAATTTATTATTAATCTTCTAAGTACACCTTTACAGCACAAGGTGACAGGAGCAAGAGAGAATATTCAGTCTTGTTGAGTTATAAGTTACAAAATTTTCTAGCCGTACAATAGATATTAACAGACTATAAATACAAACTGATTAAAACGCAACATAACAGATATATTTGATATGGACCACAAATAGTGACGGTACAGAACTTTGAAAATATACACTTAAAATAATTGATGTATTTAAATAAACGAATAATGAAACGCCTGACAAAAATACCATGGCACAATAACAATAAATGGTTAAATGCGGGTACTACGTGTAAGTGTACAGGTAAGTGTTTCTAAGCGTCGACACTGGCTAATATATGTATATTTGCGTGAACCCAGGAAGTCGCTCGAGCGGGTCGCCATCACAGCAATATGTCGACTGGCAACTGGTTGACGGCCATCAGTTCAGTTAATGACATAAATGGCATGGCAACACTGACATGGATCCGTATCAGTTAGGAGTGTTGCCAGCGGTAGGCGTAAATAAAGAGAACGGAACTGCTCCTAGCAACACTTAATAATAAATTCCCTTTTTATAGCACTTCTCAAGTCATAAGCGACAGCGGGTGGGATAAGCCGTGCCAAGAGAACATCGATTTGGGTTTAATTGTTATTGTTACTGTTATGATGTTAATTGATGAGTAAATTTTACATGTCGTTTACCTTCTACGGGGTTTCGAATTTGAGCACATTTAGACGCGCTGCATTGAACTAAAGTATTTTTATTATATTATTATCCGTGCAAATTATACTAACGTTAGTACACTTATTTTAAGAAGAATTTCTACACGACACGGTTTATTTCCGGTCGACTTTTAATTGATAATGGTAACAATGCGGCATGTGTGATATGCTGTCAACTGAAAACATCCAATAGTGTATCCGGTCACGACAAATTCTGAGTGCTGTTGCTTTTAACATAGTTTATTTTTTATTTTATTTATGTATTTAAAGTTATGTATTTTTTATGAAAACCGAAATTTCAAATTCAAAATAATTTAATATTTAGGTATTCTGTAAATTAGCTCATGCACGTATTTTTTTGCTTTTGCCACTGTTTCGAAAAGTTGCTTTAATATTGAGAAGAAGAAACGGCTAAAGGAACTCCTTTGCGCATCTTTTAAAACAACACATTGCAATTACAAAGTAAGTTTAAGACTGCGCGGAACTGGTTTCGACATTATTATTTCCAGTCGTCTTTGTCATTAATATATTCTTCTATTCTATAATATCCTTACCCATAAGCTGTATTTCAACTCGTCGCTTAACAGTTACAACGGGTAACTCACGTATCAACTTTGGAACCTAATTGTAAAACCGAACTCTGAGCCCCATAAAAGAACGCTGAACCTTTTGAAGCCGATATGAAGGCAAAATTTTATAGAATCAATCGTCGTTTGTCAATGTCTGACTTTCACACGCAATTTTCTCGGAATCATCCTAGATGGAAACATTCAAGCCATTAAACCAATAGCTGCTCGCCAATAATCGCCCAAGCCCAAGTAATCGCCACCTTTCACATCGTGCACCGCGCGAAGACATCGGGGTGGATTTGGTCCATTGCCAGGCGCGTCGTGTGAAGCGACATTGTGTCTTCATTCCGTCGAGAACTCGATTTGCTCGGTATAATGAGCGGGATGAGTCGTTACAGCTTCCCGCCGCGCTTGGCGCTCGCTCCCCTTCCGATGCCGCTCGGTTATGAACTAGTTTCCGCAGCACCTACTGCCAAATGCTTAAGATTTGATGCGTTCGTAACTTAAAGGTGACGGTTTTCAGACTTCCACACGTCCATGTAGAACGGTCTCTATGTGTCACATTGAATTTTGATCAAATCTACTCAAAAGAGATTTGAAATTAAAGGTTAAAATTTAGTAGACAAGTTACTCGTAGTTAAAAGACTTTATCCCGTACTCATAAATAGTAAGTAGGAAATGACGGTGTTGGTGGGTAAATTTATAAAAAATGAAAAGACATAGTATACTATGAGAAACAAAGTTATGTATTTCTGATTTCATAAAACCGTATCCCATATGAGTATTTGTTATCTCGTTCCGTACCTGTTCGAATCCAGTCACCTTTGTTTACTACGAGTATATTGCGTTGTTAACTAAGAAATCCTCGTCGGTTAACTAACTACAGGAAACATTAACGCCGAGATGGCTTACGTTCACAAGTAGCTATCACACCCCAAATATTCGTTATTAAATTTTATCAGGCATTTCATAAATTCTGCGTTTGCTCGATTTGTCTTGTACAAATCCTAATAATTTTAGTTTTAAAAGTTCTACAAATTATAAAGATTTTACTATTAAAAAAAATATATATACGCACGGTACCTAGTAATATAAGTTGACTGCCAAGACAGATAGATATGTATGTTATCATATGTAGTAAAGATACACAATATAATATTTCCCGCCGGAAACAGATAAAAAATGTAACACACACAACAGATAAATTAATACCAAGCATTACTATGTATGTGAAGTTGGGAAAGATTTCACCGCAATACGGTTTCAAGTTAGTATAGATTTTAATTATTCACTGTGTTCAATGAATACCATTCATATTTCATTTACGTATTCATAACAGCGTCTTGAGTGAAATGCCTGTGACGTTCGATTAGACCGGTAGATACCGGTCTATGTCCATACCTATGGAAATGATGGTATTAATATCCTCTTTATATTCCCATTTAGCTCGGCATATTAAATTATTTATACTTTACAGTATCTATTACACTTAAGGTTCCGTATCTTCATGATTGATATCACTCCTTTTAAAGTCAACCATGAAACATTTTTGTCGTATTTTGAAGATGTAAATAACAGTTATAAAACTTAATACTTTGTCGTTAGCAAAAATAGTAATTAAAAGAGAAATCTTTCAGCTGCAGAAAGAAATAGCAGCAACCGACAAAACTCGGTACATATTCGATTAGTGGTATCTGCGAACATTGAAACGAAATTTCATTATTGTCAACGTGTTTTCCTAATAGAACTATACGTATGACACGAATCACGTCACGTCGCGAGAATTTATGCAAAATGTGTAGGAGGGACGCCAGGGTTTATTCCACACGGAGCCGACGTGTAATAATTCAGTTAGGAGTGTGTAAACTTTAGCGATAGTTGCTAACGAAATTTGCAAATCCATTTTGGCGCGTTGATAGGATCTAGCGGGAGTTGAGCTCGTTTGCACGTCAGTGGAGGGAGGAAAACACTGCATTAGTTGGAGAGTGGTATGTGTTGTGAGAGACAGCTCGCCGCTGACAGATAAAATATTCGATTAGCGATTCGTGTGATCGTCCGTCTGTCCGTCTGTAAATCCGACACGAAATTGAGTTTTTGCTGGAATTCAGTGGAAGCGTTTGTCCAAAAAATTAAAGCAGAAGTTGGGACCGATACTGAACGTAGACTATTTGTTGCAATTTTTAATGTAGCCAGGCTTTGTTATCGGAGTACAGGCCTCAATGTATACTTTTTTTAATATTTGTCAGTCATCTGTTTACATATAAAACTAAAAACACTGAACATATCACACAGGGAACGCAAGAAAAATTTATCGTCAAAAGCGATTTCTAATATCGTTAGTAAAATTGTTGAATTCCAGATAGTATTTGTACATCAAGCGGATACATTTTGCATTGCAGAGCGTAAGGACTATGTACCGAAGGATGGGGTACTGGGCGCTAGTTACACATATATTGAGGTAATACACAAGTAGTATACAGACATCAAAACTTCCGATGTGAACCAGTTGTCTTCGATACGAGTGAGCCATACCTACACGTTAATTTGAATGACAAGTAAACCCGTCGGCACCAAACACTACAAACACGAGACCAACATATCTAACAAAACATGTAGCTGAACTAACGTAAAAACTTTGCCCCCACTCGGTGCAGTCCGCTTATCTCAGTCCCATTATCCCCGTTATGAACATAACCGGGATAACGATAGCCCCGTAACGCTTATCGTGAATTTCAATTGGATTGCTTCGCAAGAGTTGCGTCGCTCCGATCGTATCGCTACTTTGCTTCGCGTCGTATTGTAAAGAGTTACGTACCTGTTGTGTGGTACATATTTCGTTTACCAGTGAAAGGAAGAAGTGGAAATTAATTTGTAAAAAGTGTGTTTCTAGACAACTGCTTTACTTCTTATTACGACTTTGTTGATATGAACCAACTTTGCAATTATGATGGAAGTATGTGGCTATTTAAAATGAGTCCGTTACAACTGTATGATATATACGTAGTTGAAATTAATCTCATGTATAGCTTTTTAAAAAATGCAACTAGCCAAATAATTTTTAATAAAATATTTTATAGGCGATGCCGATACATATATCTGATCATCTCAAACGACATTTTTAACTCTCTCTCTCTCTCTTCGACTTTTTGCATGCCTCTCCATCGATTTCAAAGCTGAGAGATGAGATTTAGCAGCAGCAGCCCAAATGTGACAGCAGTACTCCACACATGGTCGAGCTTGAGGTTGGTACAAGGTTAAAAGCGGATTCGGTGTGATGAACGCCACCTTTGCAAGTACCTCAGGTATCCTAGTAGCCGCTTTAGCCTTAGACTCGGTGAACCGTCTAAAATTGACATTCGAAGAAATTTCAACTCTCAACAATTGAAGACGGAAGAAGGATTCATTCGGAAGAGTAGTAGCCAAGGTGAATGGCCTCTCTTTAGGACTGTATTTCTTCCCTACTATCTCTCCACTCATGTTTTGTCATCTGCTTACCCATAAAGTCCGACTATAAATATTATGACACGAAGTAACAATAACGAAAATTATTTAAAAAATCCAATGCTCCTACCTTTTATCCTACTATAAACCCTTGAAAAATAGGTTAGGGTTTGCAAGAATTTCCACCGAAAATTTAAATATTGTACAAATATCCAGAGCGGATCTCGTGACCGGAAGTTTTACAATTTGGTGAAAAAGCGAGCGGCTCCGCTCGGACAGGAATAAACCAACAAATATTGTACTTGTCCGAGAGACCATAAAGCCAGGGATTACGGTAAAATGTGTCTTTGGTAAATGTGTGTTTTGGTCTCACGGCCATGGGTCATGTTTGACAGCAATGCAGATCTGGACAGCAACCCCCTTACGCTGCTATACTGAAGACTGATTTAAGTGGTTTGGACTAAGGTCATTCCATATTTAAACTCCATTCACAAATAATAAGAAATGCCATGTAATAATCGTAAATAGCTTTCTATCGTACTTGTCTCCATCTCAAATTAATGTCTTTTTTTACTCGAAGTGGTTTTAAGAATTATATCATCTCTCTTCAGCAAAGGGTTCTGCATCGTCAGGATGCTGCGCAACTATTACTGAGTTATTCATTATTAACCTTACTAACATACGATTACGGTAACGGTATATGGACATTGCCTTATCTATATTTTTTATTAGTTATATATATTATATTATATATTATGAGAAGAACCAATACCACAGCAGGAAGACTCCCCTAGAGTGGATTGCAATGGAGTAAGTGAGATTTCAACTGAATGAATTTTGTCATAACTATATTATTTCCATTTTCAATAAAATTGTAGCACTTTTAATATTAGTATAATAACAAATTAAATACAAAGCAACATTAATAAATTTTTCCTACCTGTTTCGTTGCGTGGGATTACCGCGACAGGGAGTGACGCCATTTTAATTCGGAAATGTGTCAGTAGAATAAGCGAAAATGATAAACGGGTACCAATTTCTGGAGAGCTTAAAAGCTTAGCATCTGTTATTTAGTTAATGTTTCGTTTATTTTACAGATAAATCAAAATGCCCGATTAATAATTTTACAAATTAATAAAATTTATTATCTGATTAATAAAATTGAAAATGAAAATAAATAAGCAAAAATAATAATCATCCTCAGAATATTACATACAGAAAATATCCTTAATCAAGGCATAATTATTCACATACCTAGAGAAGTTCTACTATTGATCCACAGAACCCAGCATCAAATCCTTACCATACATAAGATACTCGAAACCCTCTCATGTACTCAAAAAAAGAAATTGTCAAAATCGGTTCATTAACAACAGAGTTACCTCTGGACACACGTAAAGGGAACGCACACAAGAACCTTCTCCGGTTACGAACCCGGAACGAATTACAGGAACTACTTTTGTAAGCGTGTGTAACTTTTTGTGCGAAACGAATATTGGCTCACTAGTTAATTATATTACGGATATATAGCTATGAAATTCATTGATAGAAAAATTGTGGAACCAAATAAATATTTGATTTTTCCACTTGAAATTAACAAAAGAGAACATAAATAAAGAAGACGTTGAAAACATTCGGTTTAATTAAACCTTTCAATTGCAACTGATAGCAAAAAATATTTCAGGGCATGTAACGAGTTCATTTGATACCAGCGTCTGCAGCACGCATTAGGGTGGCCACACGGAACTGCGGTTTACCGGTTCCATATCGACGGCAAAATAGTTTCATTGTAACAACACCACTTAATGAGTTGCCTCGATTAGAACGGTATCAGTTTCACGAGAAGTTAGTTTGCTAAGAATGCTAGTTGTTCAATCTTGTTCGCGTATTATTACAAGCACTAATATGCGATGTTGATCAGTGATTTCCGTCATCAGCTATTACTGTTTTTTGAGTTACAGCGTCGGCAAATACTGACCGTGTTAAATATGAAATAGCATATTTATTTGAGTTTTAATCTTATATTTCCTGCTAGCTGAATAAATTCATCTACCACATGAACTTAACTGATTTTTTTCCTCGTGAATTTAAATATTCGACTAAAAGAATAACTTGAGATGGGATGCACACTGATATTGTGCAAATTTTCTATTTTAAAACTTTGCATACGATTGTAATTGCAACGTGTTTAGCCACACCTCGTCGCCGCACCGATGCCGATTGTCTAGTGTATAACGTGTGTGTGTACGTGTGCATCGCGTCACAATGTGCATGCACCACGCGGTGGCCGCGAGCGGCACGACTCCGACACGATATTTCAGCTCCGGCGAGTAACGCTCTCGGCGCGCTTTGTATTTGTAGAGCCGCTTATGATATGACTTGTGTCAGCCGCAGTTTAGTATCGAGTTAACAAAAATGTAACCGTTCACTACAAAGACGGCCGCAGTGGCAGGCACCACAAATTTACAATGAATACAACAGTCCGGTGAACTTGACGCTTTTTTTTTATCGTGCAGTTAACAAACAGTCGTCAAACCATGTTGAAGACTTTTGGGAGGCATGAGAAATGCAAAGAAATATTCGCCAACTGTAATTGGAGCAACTTGGGGGGGGATGCTTCAACTCCTCATTTATGAGAAGTGACATGCAAACAACTCGGTGAACTCTTACTTGAAGCCATAAAAGTAATATTTAAATAAGTTATAATGGCTTCATCACTGAGCAGGTAATGCGATGGAAAACGAGGTTACATAGAAAGATTGATGACGAACAGTAGGTATTAGAATATCTAACTGACTCAAAATTGGGACGGTACCGCACCGGTGCGGTTAAGCGAGACTTCAGAGCCACTCTATGAGTGTCGAATGACTGCTGACAAGGTTTTATTGATCATAAATCTTTTATAATAATAATATTGGAAAGGGGACGAATCTGCATATTAAATATTTTAAATTATTAAGTATATATCGGCGCAAATGCAGAGATTCACCTATTGTAAAAACTGGAATAATTGGGTTTAATCTGATTACTCTAAAATTTAGTTCGAAAACCATCAATTGATTACTTTGTTGTTGTTAACGCTAAAACAGTAGTCACTATTGTAGTAGGTCACTATTGTAATTTACTACCAACTTAAAAATATGTAAACACGTGATCGTGCGACGTTCCCTATAAATACGGCTGCATCGGCGACGCTTGATTAGCGCCCCTCTTGCCTGAGAGGGGTCGCGACAGATGAAGGTTTAGAGGCCGTATGGCCGAAGCCAACCTCGGGTGGTGTTCAGTGGGTAGGCCCCGGTGACACGGTCAAGTGCACAGCTTTATAGAATCTGATATGGTAAAAGAATCTCAAGGTTGAAGCTCAAGCTAGCTGGGCTGATTTTCCTATGAGAACATTATGGAGAATCTTTAGCTGTTAACAGGTTTATCTTAATGAAATCAAATGATATTCAGTCTTTATTACACATGTACATATGAAGGTAGAGTTTGTTCTGTACGTTCCACAAAACCTTTACAATTACGTATCTAAGATTTTAAATCGACAACCCTATATATTTTCAATCGAAGATTCAAAGCGAAGCCGTGAGTAATATATGTGTAGCCAAATCTTTCAAATTCACTTTCGCGAGACCTTCCTCAAACCGGGTCGGACTTCACCGGATATTCCCGGATAAACCCGCCCGGATGACGGTTAACGGCGAAAAGATGTCACCCGCACGCTGATAGCACGCCCGTCGCACAAAAGCGCGGAAATGTATTGGGTGTGGTAAATAGAACGATTCACGTACACGGCTCGAGGTCGTTCGACGATTGTGCGGCGTGCGGGACGGAGAGCGAGGAAAGGGATTTTATAAAAATATAGAGACGACAAAAGGATACGATTCGATCATCACAGAACAGAAAAACACATGGAGCTGTTAGACAAAACACAAACATTACTAATATACTATATGCCTCTCTCTCTCTGTACAAATGATGATGACAAGTTGCCACAGTATATACTGCAATACGGCGAGTCTCATCTAACAAGGAAGGTATTTAAATACTCCGAATTGTTTGCACATACATCTCCCATCACCAATAGCCCGTACGGTGACCATGTGTTTTTCATTTGGTCACGAATTAATGTTCCCATAAAATATTGTAAGTTAAATGTGGTCAAGGTTGTTGAGTTACATGGCCTACTTCTTTCGTGATAAATACAGCAGCCAATTATTACCATTACATAGAACTCGTTTAGCATTGTCGAAGGCGTTTGTATGAGCTCAGGTCTTCTAATATCCTATACCTAAACCCACTTGGCACAACAACAGCAAGGTGGAGTACACTCAGCACCCAAACCTGATCAAAGCATCTCATTCACAATGACAATAGACGGTAGTTAACGTTTTATGCAACACACTTTGCTAGAGTTATATATATTGGGAAAAAAATCCATTGTCTGCAGTTTTGTTTAAACACTGTCACAATTAATTCATTATATTCATTCAATTCCAGACTATACAATTCATGGTTGTGGCTCCATATAGATATGAAGCTACAGGTTAACAGATGAATTTTTGAAACTATGTGCGTATTACAAATTAATTATTACTTGCTTCGGTAAAGAAAACATCGTGCTGAAACTACATATCTGAGAGTACTCCGTAATATTTCCAGAGGTAGGATGTTTAGCAACTCGCGCTGGCCATCGTGGCGGACGATGGCCTTAACCTTTGTGATTGTCAGAGATCTGAACCCAGCAGTGGGACAGTTATGTTTTGTAATTATGATATATTTTTATTTTTAAAAGTGAACGACGTCGTTATTCCTCACGTTGTTTCTCACAGTCACACTTGTGAAATATGACGCGCAGGTGATACATCGATAACGAAAGTAATCATCTAAATTATTTTAAAGTTATATTACATAGTTTTACAGAAACAACTATGATTTTATGAGTATTATGAATTACAAAGTTATATTTACTATCAATAAAATGAATCTGATTCGTAAAGTAATTATCGTGATTACAAAACTCTTCACTTTGATGCTTCATGTATACAAGTATATTTTCGTTATAATAAAAGGGTAACATCCTGCAGTATTTGCAAGCATAGCGACCCTGGCTGCGCCGTTTAATTTGAAGCAAGGTACGTTAGAGATATTTCACGCCCCGGACCCAAATCACGGAATCTATCAAAAATCCAATCCCGGTCAGCCCGGTGTTTCAAGTCGCCCATATATCAGGGTTTTATCCGAATTTTATCGCTGTCATCGTCACCCTATTTTTCAGCGTCAATGGGTTTATTGTTTTAAATTTCCAATATTACTCTTACTGTTAAAGCTGCCCATAATGGTGTTTGTACTCCTTTTATAGTGTTTTCAAGTTGCTGTACTTTACTTTGTAATGTTTTATCTTAATTTGCAATGTTTTATTTTAAACAAACTTAAGATAATTTACTTCTAACGATATCCAGTATCGAATGTGCCTAAACTTGCTTAAACACTCACTTGTAATACATAGTCCAAGTAAATAAGTGCTGTAAAGTCAAACGTGATACGACAACCAATAATTACTATTACCAAACTCTATCCCTGTTCACTCCGTCTCTGTATACTGTACGCAGTTGTATGTAAGTCTTCTCTCGGCTGGTCCCCTGTCAATAGAGACTCTGGATATACAAGTGTGCGTCTATTTTCTCAAAGCCACACCAGAACCTTACCTGTAACAATTAAAAAGCAATGTGTAGGTAGCCGAGGTATTCATTAATAACTTCATCACGAAGCAGTGCCGTAACCGTAACCCGCGCTCGGTTCGGTTTGACAAACAATTTCATCTGTCGCTTCCTACGAATAAACTCATTATTTATCGTATTTTTCGTAGGTCGCTTCTTGTTTATCGCATTTAATTATTTTAGGTATAAACCTCTGCAGTTCTCTATATTGGAAGTGCATTTCTTTATTGCGGTAACTACGATAAAATCTATAGATAAGTTATTTACATTTTAATGTTATTTTAAACAAAACTTCGGTATAAAACATAGCTGTTACGAAAACGATCAATTTGAAGGGACCCAAAATGATGTGAAATGAATGAAATATTGTGTAGGTACCACTTTGTGGCATAAAATCGATGAATAAATAAATAATGTGTAGAATTTAAGTAAATTTAAAGTCTCTTTGAAATTTTGACTGAAACATTTTTGTACGCACATGAAAAAATATTTAAGTGGCATAAAATTAAATGTCACGTCATTTTGTAAGTCAGCAATGAACTTCAACAATAAATGTTACATAAAATTCAATTATTTATTTGTTTTTAAATATATTTTGAATGATACATATAAAATTTATATTCACTAAATGTGACTAGCATGCAAATTTGTTCTAAATGAGTAAGTTTAAGAGTATTTCATTCTCTTCACAGTTGTAAAAGTTCAAAATATCAATAAATTTGTCAGGTAATTTTAATCGAGGTATATTAGCAGTTTCGTATGACAAGCTGTATAACCATACACAAGCCATATGAATGTACACAAGCCGTATGAATGTACACAAGCCGTATGAATGTACACAAGCCGTATGAATGTACACAAGCCGTATGAATATACACAAGCCATATGAATGTACACAAGCCGTTTGAATATACACAAGCCGCATGAATGTACACAAGACGTTTGAATATACACAAGCCGTATGGATGTATACAAGCCGTTTGAATATACACCAACCGTATGCTTTACATGTAGCTGGCGTACATTCCGTTGTTGTAAGACTAGTCTTTGAGGAGACAGAATATTACAGGGGTTAAAATATATATAACTACTAGTATTATTAATATATAGTGTTTTTTGTTAATATTAATTAAAATTAAAATTGTTTGCGACATATAATAATGACAACTCCATAAAGTCGTCGAGAGCGTCATTATCGAGACCTAAATCAATACAGAAAGATTCTTCGAGAAATTTACTTCTCACATTGAGAAACCGATAATATGTAGTATTTACAATACTTACATGTTTTTATATCTAGTATTTTGGCACTCGCATAGTTTGTAACTCTTATAGTACTCCTTTGGTTAACTTCTTTTATAATTTCCTGTATCTTTTATCCATTTATTCTGTAATTTCTTTATATATTTTATTAGTTAAATGTTTTGTTATTGTTGTCAAATATTTGACAAACGTTCTAAATTATTGTCATCATGATTACTTTTATTTTTAATTTGTATATTTTTTATCCTTTTTGTTAACGTTCTTTATTAGGCTGAATATAAATTTTAAATTCATAAATAGAATATAATAAGAGAATTATTCCAGAGGATTCGACTTATAAAAGGCGAGCTATGACGACATGAACACTCTCTATCGGACTCTCTAACAGTCTCTCTCAGTCTCTCGCGTGTTGGTCACAACACTGGTAACTTGAAGCAGTTACTCGCGTGTGGGTCGCAAGTCTTGGATCTCTACACTACCAGTCTCTATCAGTCTCTCTCGCGTATGGGTCGCAACTCTTGGATATCGACACGAACAGTCTCACGAGTGAAGTTACAATTACGATACGGAGCAGTCTCTCTCGCGTGTGGGTCACAACAGTGGTTACTTGAAGGAGTCTCATGCTAAAAGTCTCTATCGGAACAGTGTCGCGGGTGTAGTCACAATTACGGAACGAGACAATCTACGCGTCTCGTGCGCCCTTAACGCACGCTCCAGTCGCCGAGGTCTCCGTGCGCTGAACGCCAGAGAAGCGACGGGCTTACCTTCTTACTTACAAGTGACCTTCTCTTTAGTTTCTTAATCTTGTAACTACTGTATTTTAGTCATTGTAACCGCCAGGAAGTCTTAAATACATTAAATCTTCTTAAAATATCTACATCTTTAATTTTAACGTTAGTTTGCCCCACGTTGTGTGTAGTGGGCGCCAAACTAACGTTAAAATTAAAGATGTAGATATTTTAAGAAGATTTAATGTATTTAAGACTTCCTGGCGGTTACAATGACTAAAATACAGTAGTTACAAGATTAAGAAACTAAAGAGAAGGTCACTTGTAAGTAAGAAGGTAAGCCCGTCGCTTCTCTGGCGTTCAGCGCACGGAGACCTCGGCGACTGGAGCGTGCGTTAAGGGCGCACGAGACGCGTAGATTGTCTCGTTCCGTAATTGTGACTACACCCGCGACACTGTTCCGATAGAGACTTTTAGCATGAGACTCCTTCAAGTAACCACTGTTGTGACCCACACGCGAGAGAGACTGCTCCGTATCGTAATTGTAACTTCACTCGTGAGACTGTTCGTGTCGATATCCAAGAGTTGCGACCCATACGCGAGAGAGACTGATAGAGACTGGTAGTGTAGAGATCCAAGACTTGCGACCCACACGCAAGTAACTGCTTCAAGTTACCAGTGTTGTGACCAACACGCGAGAGACTGAGAGAGACTGTTAGAGAGTCCGATAGAGAGTGTTCATGTCGTCACAGCTCGCCTTTTATAAGTCGAATCCTCTGGAATAATTCTCTTATTATATTCTATTTATGAATTTAAAGTTTATATTCAGCCTAATAAAGAACGTTAACAAAAAGGATAAAAAATATACAAATTAAAAATAAAAGTAATCATGATGACAATAATTTAGAACGTTTGTCAAATATTTGACAACAATAACAAAACATTTAACTAATAAAATATATAAAGAAATTACAGAATAAATGGATAAAAGATACAGGAAATTATAAAAGAAGTTAACCAAAGGAGTACTATAAGAGTTACAAACTATGCGAGTGCCAAAATACTAGATATAAAAACATGTAAGTATTGTAAATACTACATATTTCAGATATTTTTTGTTAGTTTCGTTCTCTGACACGAATCCTTACGATGTGTAGCTCATTTCTAGCAACTAGGTCAACCCAAGTACTGGGTCAAAAAGAAAATTCTGTGAATTAAAAAAGCTTCCTATATTTTAGCGTAAAGTCTAAAAGATTCAGTTAACAGACTGTAGCGAAATTTTTTACACAACTCTGTGCGAAGTTGCGTCCGAGTGGGATTACAAAGAAACACTGCGTTATTAATATATCATAATTTATTTTACTTTTAGTCACCTGTCCGGACAGTCACCGCGCTGCTTCTAAAAGCAATCCTGAAATATTGTTGCTAACAGGAAAACGTAAGTATTATATGTTATTGTTATGTGTTTCGGTTACAAACAAATCTACTTAGGCAGGTCCATCGCTTTCCCTGTAACTTTTCGGGTGAGGCGTCTGGTGAACCTGGCCCCCGACGGCCACGGGGAGTAACAACCACATTTTATCGGATAATTATTTTGTACGTATGTTAACTCAAATATACATATAATAGACCTATCATCTCCACAAAACAATACATACATACATTACAAAAAATATACACGCTTATACATATAAATATGTAACACTCAGGATTAACGACGTATTTTCCATAGTTATAAGTACAAAAAAATCGTAGGATTTAAAAAACTAGTTTTCGGTTCAAAGCCGGCAGAGCCGCTAGAGCCGTAAGGCTGTAGTTTTATTTACGTGCGACAGTGTCGGACGGGTCGCCAGTGGCGCGCTGACGAGGGCGGACAGGCTCGATAGGAGAGAGATATCGGACGAGGCGCACTATTTAAGAGCTTCTCTCAAAACCTATTTTAAAATGGAAAATTAACATGCTGTGAATAAATTTATATTAACTTATTATTATGTAAAATATAGACTGTGTGGTAGACGTTTATGAAATGTACATGATATGTGACTAATAATCTCACGTGAACATGACGAGGCGCTCGAGCGAGGGGGCTTAAATTCAAATGATACTGTTCATTTATATCTTAGTTCAAAACTTCTGTTTACTTAACTAAATAGAAACAACAATTATAAAGTAAGAATGAAATAACCTGTACAGATACTTGTGATACTTGTGATTGTTTTATCCACAGACAACGAATACCCTAGATGAATTCTATTATACACTTTCACTCGGACCTGTAGAAAGCAACTTGTGGCGCATGTTTGCTCACTATAATAGTAAACTTTTGCCTTATGACTATTTTCAACATCTTTTTTTTATCGGTACATAAAAATGACCAAAATCTAATACAAATATTATGCTATGTATTCAGATACAGTTCCACGGTTAAATCACGTAGAGGTATAAATATTTTATACGTGTTTTTTTATAAAACTATAATTGGTCAAATATGTATAAACATTTTTCTGCACGTATCTGCCATTGATTCTAACTTGGAACCTATTCACTCTGCAAGAAGAGTCACTAACTGAACTGGGAGGTCATCAATTACATTTAAATATTATAAACTAATTTACTTGTCAAAATCGTAGGCCTTTAAAAAGCCCACCAGCGATGCACACGAGGTGTAAGATCTCTTTTTGATTTCGAGGACTTAAGTGAATTACAATCTATAAAGACTATCAAACGTTTACCATAAAGGTAATAACGGAAGGGTTCTACTATAATTCAAATTTGAACTTTATCATTAACATCCACGTCAATCTCGACTGATACCTGACCTGCTGGCATTTTCTTAATGCGCGTATTTGTAAGTACGATTTGAATTTAA
Organism: Megathymus violae; assembly: GCA_003671415.1. Taxonomy (NCBI): domain Eukaryota; kingdom Metazoa; phylum Arthropoda; class Insecta; order Lepidoptera; family Hesperiidae; genus Megathymus; species Megathymus violae. Next base: position 145,830 of record PDGT01000006.1, on the reverse strand, counting down.
TGCTCTCAATGTTTTCACAGTCTTAATTTCCCTAAACTCGTTTCTAGCATGGCAACGATGGTGATACGTACCGTGGCTCCCAACAATGACACGTCAAAGCTTACATACTAAACTACATTGTTAAAATGTCTACCACTGAATTTCTTAGCAATACTCTCCTTAACTAATGAGCACTCGGCTCCGGAATCAAAATGAAATGTTGTCGACTGACCGTTACGTCTGAATGGTCCTGAAGGTGGCTCGACCGTGCACAAGTCGACTCGACGTTCAGCTCGAGGCTCGTGTCCCGCGATGTGCGATAAAACAGCGATGATCGCAATCTACTCTGTAGCCAGGCAGTTCGACCATTTTCATTCCATTCAGTACTTAACCAGCACTCTCCAGTACTTAACCAGTACTCTCACTTAACCAGTGACAACCAGCAAGCTTACCCAGCTTCTTACGCTATTGCTTAACCAGTAATATTCAATAAACATCATTTACCTATCACCATACGTCGTTTCTTAACCAGAAACAGCCGTTAAAGGAAGATACAAATCAGTTTTGTGGCTATTGTTGGGCATGTCTACACTTTCACCAATGTAAAAGGGTAATAAGAAGTACTTTGTAAGAAATAAAAGAAAAGTTGCCAATTAACTTGAGGGAAGGCAAAAATATCGAGTAAACTACAAAGCTACTTTAGCAATGAATTGGAAAACACGCTAAAGTCTTCTACAGTAATCAAACTGGAACGTACTCACCGGATTTTATCACCTTACCACATAAAATTACTACTTATACGCTTTCAAAAAATTTAAAATAAGATTTTTAAAATTGAATGGCCAATCTGCTTTGGAACGGATCAGGGCACGTGAGAACCTTATCCCAGTTCTGATGTTGGCAACGCCAGTACTTTTAGGAGCGTTGTCGAACATAGCGTGGGCGTATAATCTTTTAACACTTTTAATTAATTGTTAACAAATACTTCACACCGGGCCAAAGAAACAAGTAACAGTTCCTAGTGCAGAGGAACCCATCTCTTCGACCACAGAATTTAAACTGAGGCTCCATCCGTCGCCACTCCTCTAGCTAAGCTCTGCTGTAGCGCGATGTATCGACGTCATCGCGGCGGTGCTGCCATCACTCGGATATCGTGCTGAGTTTCGTTTCACGTCTATACTAATGACCATCTCCGACATACTTAATCTTTGCTTATAGTATCTATCGTGTACAGTTCGGTTACGAGAACAAACAAGATTAAACGTTATATTCATCAGAATGGACTTACATATTATACTTCAGTTTGATATTTGTAAACTTTGGAAATTCAATGATTTTCTCCGCTCCATCTCTTTTTCTCTTCAATCGATGAAGCAGACAGTAACGTGTAAATCGTCTCCAGCGAATTAAATATAATCTAATTGTAGCGGGTAAGAGGATAAAAATAAGGCCCCGTTGCTAATTTAGTAAAGAGCGGTCCTAAATTTGATTCTCAGGTAGAGCAGACATTAATAAGACAGATAAGTGATGTTTCTTGGCTATGTCTTAGCAGTAAACTCGAAACTAAAACTCTTAGGTGAAAACTCAGCATTATGTGTATATTCTGAACCTAAATATGTTTAAACACGATCTCCAACTTTATGTTCTATCGAATTTATCGTACACCCTTTCGGGAACGTTTTCATTATATATCCGACCAATGTTTCCGATTTATCGGACGTATAGAGTACAGAGTACTATACGAGATGCACAGAGTACCTCATCGTATGTAAAATAACGGATCACGGAATAACACCAATACAAAGGTACATCGAAGTAATGCAACCAATTTGACACATCTCTGAACCGACGCAACCAGCTTTACGCCAAACCATTCCAGCAGCTGTCTCTCCTCCCACTACTATATCTTCCGTTTCCATCACACAACCAAAGTCTCTGGCATCAGGGAAAATTTGGAAATGAAGATGAAGTTCAGACTGATGGTTGAGATGGTTGATAGTGTCAAGCGTTACTTTGCGGAAATTAATTTTCATTGTTATTAAATTAGGTATTAAATACAAATTTCATGCTATTTGACTTTTCATGTTTTGTTTTTATTATACTGATAATCAATTAAATTTCTATCAAAATATTTGAATTAATATAACTGAATGTTCTAACCGTCTCAATTAATTTGAAATACATAAAAAAACTGAATGCTCGCCTCACTTCGCCGAAAAAAAATTAGTCATTTTTTTTGTCGTGATAAAATTTAATATTGATATTTGTACGTTGCGGCCTGTACTTAACGTGATACACAGGTTACCCTTCTATTCGTTCGTCTATATGATGCGTAAATCTGCCATCGGCTTTCCGTAAAATTAACAAAACCTACCCAAGTACTGTTCTGTGAATATATGAGAGTATCTATAGAGCTCATCTGCAGCTTTTCATTGAATGAATATGTTTCTTACCCATAGAACTAGAAACATCAATTTAAAATCTGTAAACACAAGGTGTACGTATTCTGGAGCGAACCGAGATCAGGTTACCAGTAATTATAAAAAGAACTTATTATTTCAAAAAGCAAAATATTCAAGAAAACAGTTACAGTACGACTTCGGGTAATTTCTTCCCCGGGGGTCGCAGAAACTCTTAAACGTCGAATTACCCGACTCGAACGTTTTAATGAATTAACCCTTCCTCTCGGCTCGATAGCAATAACCCTGTAATGGCACCATTAACATGATAACGACATACCTTAATAACATTATCGTTATAACATAACAGTTTATATATCCTCGAACACCGAAAACCTTATCGTTATATAACAAGGGTCATATTTGATCTCAAAAAGACGAGTTCAAAATATTTCACAGATAAATTACGCACATTAGAAGGCTAGGGTTCATTAAGTATTTTGTAATGCGCAAGAGTATCTCAGAGAGCAATCGTAATGCCAATTTAATATTAAAGGTATGAGTGAATATATGTTATAATATGAATAAGCAAGCGTTATTTGATGTGAACATTGAAAGAGAGATATAAGTCAGAGAGATATAGAGTTTTCCCTTGTATCCCCATACCGTCCACCGTACATCAAGTGAGAAGGGAGTGGAGAGACACGTGACATGCCGTGACATGCTTTCATGTCGCAACGTTACCACCGTACACAGAGAGTACTATAGATGTAATGTAATTTCAAAAATAGAAACTAATCAGGACAAAAAGTTAAGGAGTTCCAAGCGTTTGTTTTTGTTAATACATAATTAATGGATGGAAACTCCATAGATAGGGCGTCACTATTAACACTGTCACAGCCATACAATGTTGTGTGCATGAGAGATGAGTAAAATCCCTACACGAATCTGAAACGCTGTATGCTTCATTTCTTCATGGGTTTTAATTATTCTCTCATTATTCGTGGTCATGATGTAATTACTCGCGGTTTCCTTTTAGATTAAATCATTCATGAACCTTTTCAGGTCTTATTAATTATTCATTTACAAACTTCCAACCGAAAATACTAAGCCTAATTTTTTCAAACTTTTTTTTGCGGAGAGGTAAAAATAATCCCTACAAAAATAACTAAAAACTTACCATATTACCACGCTCCGGAAACTACGAAATTTGGTTGTTAAATCGAAACGCAGTGACAAAGTCACGCCGACCGCGTTGTACGTGACAACACGTCACGTCGACCGGCGTTCGAATACGTGTCAGTCCCGTCCACCTTCGTCACGGGTTACTTAAATGAAATGTATTTAGATGACAACGGCCTACGCGGACTGAGAGGGGTCGAGCGAAAGTTTGTCGCGCGAAAATTGTTCATTAAAGTTTTTAATGAATTATCTGCTGTTGATTGCATCTCATAAAATCAGTTTTATGTTACTAATTATACTTTAATATTTGACAACAACCTAGATGATGATACTGACCTGAGAGTGTGTTGCATTATGGTGTTGGATGATATAGCGTACTCACTTAGTAAATCCAATTCACCGTTGACTCGTCCATATTCACAATATAACTAGACGGGAACACCGATATATTATTATATTTTATTCTATTTCAGTACTTCGCACACTCCCAAAGAATAACAAGGCAAAACGCGACGACTGTATCGTAGGAATAGTAAATAAATTATGGAATTAGGTGATTAAGTTCTTGCACAGTCTCCACAACATGGTTGATCCTAGCCCAGCTCACCGTTCCTCATCGAAAGGGCAACTTCGACAACAACTTCAGCTGACGGGCAAACTAAAAGCCAGAAAGCCCGGGTCGCGCTGGATGCCCACGACAAGGAGGAGCCCCGACTGGTACCACCGAGGGAGAAGGCCACTCGACACTACACCTGATCTGACTTGACCGCGATGCTTTGGAAGTCGGTTGCGTCCATATCAGGACTATTAATAAAAAAGTTCTATTGAACCCAATGCTGCAATTTTCACATTTGGCAGTAATAATTCACACGCGATGGCAGTATACACACAGGGACAACCCCGTGCTTCATGTCAAATTAAATGTTGTTTGGGTGAGAAGTACCACTGTCCTTTTTTATATTATCAATAAATGTGTTGAACAACGTATTTCAATAACGTAAAAGTAATTGTTGGGTTTCCAGACGCGACATGAAGGCGGGTATTACTCCCGCAAATTTAACTAATTAAATGATAGTCGATAGTGTTCTACGCATAAGTAAAAAGATATATTATATTATAAATTATAAGATTAGTAAAATTAAGTACTAGTAGTATGATAAGTATACTACTTATACTATTAAGTGTGCTATGATAAATTGATCAAACGTGTACACGTATATTGAATTGGTCATCAGTTCTAAACGTACGTAAGTGACGTTCTCAGACAGCCACCTTATACCAAATTGCTTATCTACAAATATTTTTTTAAGTTTTATCAAAAATAATCCAAAGAATACGGAAATTGGATACTCTAATGAGATCCTCTAGGTGAAATAATGTGTTTTCTTTTTATAAATAAGACCTTTTGAATATTTAAAATGTAACTAAGTAAGTATAACCCTGTATATAACTGTGTATAGTTATTTTAAGTGTTTTCACAGACACGGATAATATAAATCACTGAAGTCAGTATCATGTTGGCCCGTCTATTTCTGTATTTTTTTTGCGTCTTTGCCGCCAATGCTGTTGTCGATGGCCGATGCTCTCTGCACTGTCATTCTCGCTTTAGCGGTTCATTTTTGTGGATTTTGTGGATGTATCACCCTTCCTAGCGTTCCTGGATGTTGACTTTTGGAAAAAATTGATGAAGAGCACAAAAAAGAATAAATAACCACGCACAGTGTAACTCGACCGTCAATAACACACACATACGTGCGTTTACATAATTCATTGAACGCTGTCGCGTCGGAGGGGATCGTACAAATTCTCCTCCAGGCCCTGCACACTATTTTCGCCGTCACGTGTCCCTCGATTAAAGCCTAGTGCTTACGTTCACTGCCCTGAGAGCTTCGTTCCCAGCCATACAAACCTGGAAGCATCACCATAGGTTTAAGCTTGTGCTGAACGTGAAACATGAATATTTATTAACTTTATTACAGTAGTATTGGTAGTATCAGGCGTTACTTTGCGGAAATTCATTGTTATTAAATTAGTGTTAATTTACTTGTTTGCGAAGTAAAGTAAAGTAGTATTGTAATAAAGTAAGAATCTGCCAACTTTTCTACACGTTGTGCTCGTAATAACGATAGTGTATAGGGTCTTTAAATTAAGTAAACACAAACATGTGTATTACAATTTTTTACGTCAGAAAAAAAATTTAAACTACAAAAACGTTTTCGAAGACGAAAGACGTTTATTTAGCTTTGTAGTTAATAAAATCAACACGTCTGTTTTGGCTTATTCCCCGACAATTAAGTTAAATTTTGTAATTCGATCCACGCCCATGGCCATTGTTATTTGTGGGCTAATGTTATTTGTTGTCAAGGTAAGCAATATGCTGAATAGAAACAATTAGGATTAGGAGGGTGAGAAGAGAGATTTATCTGGTCTCGGAATAGGGTGGGATGTGACGAGTGACGCGGGCGGACGACGCGCGCGGGCGACGTGATGGATCGGTTATGACGTCGCGAGGAGATTGGACTGAATGCGCCGCAGATCACTGCGCTGATTGACCGTTACCCTTGTTTTTCAGCGGAAAACAGAACGAGACTCAACGAATGGGCTAAAAATATATGAGGTTCACTATTTAGTTAACGTGGAATTGCAAAGTTCAAAGATCTAAATGAATTGTACGCGAAACTCGATGGTATACAATGTCTCAATTTCTTAATGTATCATGTAACGCTTAATTGAATGCATGGAACGGAATGGAATGGAACGATACCTCTATCTTGAGTGCTACCGTGATTTCATAGGTATGTCAAGTCGTCAGTCCTGGGTGGTATTTCTAGTAGCAATTGTGAGGGCGCGTCGGAGGGTTTTAAGGCTTTTACAAATCCTACGTGGACGAATACGTCCAACGCCTTCATAATTACGAAAAAAGGCTCAAACCTCTCAATACATTCATTGTAAGTTGAAGCTAAATATGGCTAGTAAATAAGGTTTCTTGTTCGAAGGCAGTCACAATGTCCCGAACCACGTCGAAAGATTACTTTTATTTCTGACGACGCCGTAGCTCAATTGGTAACCGCTCTCCCTGCCGCGCGAAGTGTTCCGGATTCGATTTATGTGACAAATAAATGTTTGTTGCTGGATCATGGGTGTTTTTTGTTATTTCTGTACGTCCATGCCACCCGCAACACACGGGATGCGCGTGTGAACAATTTTTTTTACTTTTATTTGCTATCTATCTATCTATTTAATATTACTTCCATTTTAACTTGTCATTATCAGAATGATAATCCCTGTTATTACCCCGACGATAACTAAGTGCATTGGATCAACCGAGACTTAATTTCTAAAATCACATTCATTTGACCGTAATGTCTTGTTTCCAAGTAAAATAATCTTTATTATACTAAAATAGTCACTACTAAAAATCCAACGTCTCACCGTCTTCACCGACAACAAAAACTTTGCAAATTACAGCAGGTCCCTGGTGGAATCCAGCGAATTCTTTTTTTATCAGATCAAAACTAGGTTTACTCTTACAAGGCTTATCTTCTCAGGTAAAGATGTTACCTGTCGCAAATTCTAAAGGTAGCAATTAATCCCCTTTTAGACGGTGGTAAAGCGCTCTACGTCGTAGAGTCGATAGTCGGTAAGAGGACGTGAGATATGGAGGCGTTTTGCAGAAAAATGTAGCGCCATAATCCCCTCCCACCGCCGGACGACCCCCGAAGCCTCCTCACCCCACTCGAGAACGTTCCGGTGTCCTCGTACGAGTGGCCGGCGGCCCGCGCCTCGTGTTTCGATAGTGATCGGCGAAGTGGTCGTCATATGTCGTCGTCGGCTATGAGACGTCGAGTGACGCGAGGTTTTATCAACGTGGAAATTAGCCGCCTATTCCGTGAGCCACCGTTAGATAATCGTAAAACGTTCGGCGGCTAACGACCCGCCGACGAACTTTCCACGCGAGGTTTTGCTATTAACCCTTGTCTCATTTGCAACAGAACAGTGACGTGTACGCTCCTCATTTATCCTGATATTCACAAATCATAGTTGCGATCTGCTCGGCGACCATAATGAATTACAAGTAATTGAACAAATGTTATCGAAAAGTTAAGCAACAATTAATTATTGTACAAATTTAAACGAATTTACTGTTGTATGTACTAGTAAGTATAGTACTTTTAGACCGTTTTCCTTCACGTTAATGTTGAGAACCACTTGGTTATCATATTATGATATCACTAGTAAGGAGTTATTTTGTGAAATAATTTAACAATAAACGTTATTATAACGATATAACATGCTATTTATGTGTGTATTATATCCACCACGTCAGCCAGAAAAGTACTATTGTAAATAAGTTCTAAGTCACTATTGATATAAATTAATTAAGAACGTTTACTAATAAACTTGCAGATCTGCTAATTTATAATATTACTAGGTAATCTGGCTAAAGTTGTTTTGCCATAGAAATTATTAATTATATATATATATATATCGCTAATTATAACAATTTTACTAAAAAACAATATCAATATCAATTAACGCAATAAATTTCACAATATTTTTTTTTATCCGATCTTTAGTTGACAAAAACAAACTGGACGGTTTTCCCACTCGAGAGCATGCCACGTATAATTATCCGTGTGAAAAACATGGTTTAATATGAATTTATGAATTAATGATAAATTTATTTGAAAATAACACTGAAATAATAAACGTCACTATTAGGATTGATGCACAAACAATAATAATAATGGCCGAAAATTGTAGGTAATTAGTAAAGAGGTCTCATCCCTACTCCGTGTTGTTTACTGGGTTAGAAGTGACACCGGTAGACGCCTGGCGGGAATAACTGATCAAGTGATAATTAAACAGTTATCGACCTGCGTTGAAAATTATTGAATTACTAATATCGCTATTAAAAAAAAACGGCAGAAGGGTGAAAATTGATGGTTGTATGTATTTTTTAATGCCACATCATAAAAAACACAAAATTTGTCCAAAAAATAAAATTTGGGGTGGACCACCCTTATCACGTAGGGGTATAAAAAATAGATAACAACCTATTCTCAGATCTACTAAATATAAATATAAAATTTCATCAAAATCGGTCAAGCCGTTTCGGAAGAGTATGGATAACTAAAACTGTGACACGAGAATTTTATATATTAGATTTATAATTATATATTTTATTGCACTGCGGTTTCTAACCCTCGACGACCACAGTAAAACTACCTACATTACATCATTTCCCGAATCTAAGGAGGGCTTAGTTGTAATTCAAAGATAGTTTACAACAATAATTATGAAAGAAAATTAAGTATATAGCCTCATCACGGATAAAGCAACGTAAATACGTGCGATGTTTAAGGAGTTGGTGCGAAATCCAATAAGTTTCCCTGGTAACAAAACGCAAATACAATATGGACGTCAGATTCTGAGACAATATGAGCTTGTCTATCGTACGTATATATACGTTATATAGCTGTCTAGCGACACACACCTCGCCTTTGAACTAGCTGTGTGTATTCAGTACAATGTGTAAAAGCGCAGTCATCAAGTCGGAACTGTCCCACTGCTATGCTCGGATTCCGGGACAGCTAGGAATAATGCAGTTCACTGCACAATTATGGAACTTCACATATTTTTGAGAACATGGTAGAGAAATCTCAGGTCAGGTCAAAATAACATATCGAACGAGTCGTCGATCAGTATTTTTCCCTTTTTCAAATATTTTTAAGGTGTCGTTTAAATTTTCGTATAGATTTCCCTGTAATCTTTGGCTTAAAACCTATGTTTCATTTATTTTTTTCTAAAATAGTTAAGTAATATTCTTCAATATAATATAATATAATATAATATAATATAATATAATATAATATAATATAATATAATATAATATAATATAATATCTTTTAAACTATGCATACGGACATCTGTCTCGTAACAAACCCTATCGTCTGATCTGCGTCACGACGTCCGCCCAAAGTCAAGCCGTCCTCAGATCACATAACTGTTCTATAAGGGTAACGTTTGTTGTATTTAATAATTTTATACATATAATAAAATTGTGGGAACTAATGTATATGAAAAGTTTGTAAAACTTTGTATGTATAAATATTTATATTGCTTACCAGAATTTTTTTAAGTGATAAACTGACACAGTGAGCCAAACTTTGTGTCTTCCTAAATAATAATGTATATCAGACACAGAAATGTAAAATATATTTAAATATGTCAAGATTATTTGGGATTGTAATCGACTAGTTACTATAGGTATAAAAATCGTTGTATGATGCAATATTGTGAGATAAATACCCCGGCTGTCCCGTACGCATCTAAGTTTCTCGATGTGTCAGTGTAAATTGTAGTAGTAGGAGAAGTAGGAGTAGTAGAAGTAGTAGGAGTAGTGATGATAGATTTGCTACCAATTATTAGAGTCTATGATTTACCAAAATTCACTAGGAGTTCAAAAGATCTTCACCATTTGCTCACACGGATCAACTCAGAGTTCATTGCGTCAATTGCTTCCTTAGTGTTATTTACAGAGAATTGGTTATACAGTTACTTGTCGTTTGCGTAAATACGAGTATATAAAGTAGTAATGGAATTAATGTAGACAAAACAAAGGAGAAAAAATGCCACCCAGGGGAACGCCCGCGACTACATCACACCAATGGGACAAATTGTCATTTAACCGAACAGGCTAAAACAGAACCACGCAATGCTGGGTAAACATATATTAAGAGACTCGAAATCTACTGAGTTGAATGTACTGCAAACGTCTAATAGGGCTAACATCATGAGGGATTTATTATCCATAGCCATACTTTTATCATTGCACTGTGACCTGGATAATACTTTAACTGATGAGGAGAGAATAGCCATAAGAAAGATAAGAAGCTCAAGATCTGTCGATAGACTATATGTTCTAGAACTTTGAACAAATATACCATTTAAAATATAATGATTTATTTTTCAGCTATTTCTTTATTTTTTTATTTCTTGTTGTGTTTTAATGTCTAATTAGCTATGATTTTGAACAGAATAGGTTTCAAATAAACTTTTATTTATTGGTAGATAACTAGAACACACTTCGTCAACACAATCCATTGTAAACAACAGGTGTCGAACTCGGGGCGAACTCTGCAGTTGGATGCTGGCAATTCCGATTGTCGTGCTATGGATTTAAGTCGGTATCGCTATTCTGTTTTGTTGTAGACTTTTAAATGATTTTAACTGTTAAATACAAACACTCCTTATCAAATATGGAGCGTTAACTTCCGCCGGCGGATGTGCGATGCGAATAACGGATGTGGGATTACGGATGTTTTTATTGTTAACCGGAGTTAACACATGCAGTATGAATAAATATGCTTAAATAATATATTATTATTTTGATACCTCTTGTGAGTTACATTGTTAGTGCACAATCCACACAATGTACAGAACGTTTATAACATATTGTCCACCATAGTGGAAACAAAAATATTTCAGGTTAAATAACAATTTGGCCGCACAGTGGCGACAGAAGCCAGCCTGCTTGGTGGTAGGGTTTCCCGTGAGGATTAATTATCAATATTATCATTAAGTCATTAATATTATTACCGGTGTAGGTCACTGCTGTAGGTGGTGTGTGTGGAAGGTATATCTGAACACTACCTAAGTTTATGCGCCTAATCACTTGCAGTTTGTGCAAAGTACCTTGTGAAAACCGGGTCGTCGAAATAAAAGCAGTCCAGAGAGTAAGCACAAGGAAACAGTTTATTGCACAGCTCACGGAAGTTAAAAAAACAAGAAAGAAGGAGAGAAAGATAAGACAGATCGAGCACAGAAATAAATAGCGAATAGAAAGAGGCAACACGTAAATAAAGCGCGGTACAAAGTGGCATACAAAGCGTCATGCGTCTCGCGGCGAAAGCGGTTCGGAGCAGACTGGCGAATCGTCCTCAAAGGAATGCGTGCGCGCAGCCGCCGGCCGCCGGTCGCAAGGTAAGGCGATCAGCTGATCGTTACTGTGGAAGAAGTCTCGTTTGTCCGGCCGTGTGTTGACCTTAACTAAACACCAATTACGAATGTAGTGTATTCTTAAGTTTAGCATTACATCTGTTGTATTAATAAGTTAATGTTGTAATATAATTTTATGTTTTTAGATATAATTTTAAATTTATATAGAAATAAGTTTAAGTTTAATTACAATTTTAATATTAAGTTCAGTTGTAAATTTAGATGTAAGTTTAGTAGTAAATTAAGGTGTAAGTAAGTTTTTACATTAGGTGTTTATATACATATAACTATGATAAATAAAAGTTGCTCCGCTACACTGGTATCTTTCCGTGAAGTTTGCCTGGCTAGCTACCACCCATATGCTTGAGTCAGCCGCCAAACGATTCGTCGTGTTCCGGCTGGGGTCTTAAGAGCCAATACTTTCTTTTTTACCTTCTTCTCAATTCCTGGCAGACAACGCATCAGTGATACCTTTGGTCTTGCACATGTCCTCGAGCGACGGTGACCATTTACCATCGTGTGGCTCGTCTGCTCGTTTATCGGCTGTTAACATGAAAAAAAATTATCTAAAATAAATGATTCATTTAATTTTAATGAAACATAAAAAAATAATATATTTTCAATATTTATTCCACATTATTCTTACTCCCAAAAATTGTTCATAATTTTTTTCAGTGATCCTAAAGAACGTTATTTCCGTTGCAGGTTTGTTTAACTGTTAATGTAATAAAATCGTGTGACGTCACAGCGAGATGAGGTAAAACCTCACGATTATAAAGCTTTCAAAGTGTTGTATTCAGAACAAACACTGAACAAACAGTAACGTAGCGACAATGCAAACTATGTATTCTTAAAGCCATTTACGAAATTCCTCAGACCTACTGGTATTTATACAGTAGCTAGTGTGGGCGGTATTTTGATACGCCGGCTCTAGCCGACGTCACGAGCCAGTTTCGAAGATGTTTTACAAGACAACACGAGCCACTGTGCCTCTGTTTATATTAATACCGAGAGCGTATTACTCGAATGGAAATACCAGGCTTCGTAATAAGGTTTGCGATGTTTTACGTACAAAAAATTGGCCGCTTATAATTTATTAAATAATATTTAAAATATAAATGTTCATATTTTATTTCCAAATTGTCTTACAAATTTTTTTGAGTTACAAACTCTTGTCTCGCTTAAAAAGGGTTTTTTTTGTCGAAAATACGAGTATTATATAAGTATACATACGTGTACAAGATTACAGGCGATAATATTTGTCAATTTCAAAGTCGCTTAATATCGGACATTTCCTTGATAAACTTTAAATTGTATTTTTAGATAAAGGCATTTCTAAGGCAAAACGTGAAACCAGGTTTCTTTTTTATTTAAAATAGTAACCAAACCAGGGCTCCGAGATCTATTGCTTCACTACGAATACGTGCCCGCGCAGGTAGCGGGCAAAATGGGACTCTTTGACAGCAGAGAAAATAAACAATTGGTTCGTCTTTCTTCAAATCGTGATTTTGTACTCGTATACTGTAATTTTTTTAATAAAATAATAAATTTACTTATAGCTATAGAATTATCATTATTCGTGCACGCTTAATACAGATGCCCGAGGTCGACTGAGAAATTTAACCAGAGATTTTTTTTAGTTTCGAAGTAACGGATGGATTTATATTATATCCAATTACCACGGAATCTATTAGATGGTATATGTCGAAATATGTAACTATACATACGCAACTATGTTCATTTTGATGAATATACTTTCAACACCAAATTAAAATAAAAAAAATTGTTTTGTTCACGATATCAAATTCAATGAAAGGGCTCCTTGTATTTAAAAAATTAAATTTGTTTTATGTAAAGAAAATAGGTACCTAAGAAAACATGTGAATATTTATCATTCCAAGACCCACAATTTTCGAAGCTATAGTGTCGCGAATAACAAACATTGAACGAACAATAGGTATCCAAATAGTGTTGGTGGAACCTCACACTTAACGTAGTATCTTTTAACTTTTAAATTTCTATTGATTAAGAAGTTTTTCATATAATATCGTATGTTGAAAGCTAGACTTATTTCGAATCACCACTTTATTCTTCGCTTCGCCAGATTACACTGAATAGCTTCGTATGCGACGTTTACCGAACGATCCGATCTCTATCACATCAGTTCCAAAATGAATTCAGTTCCAAATCAAACGAGATGTACATCGAGATAATTAAACACAAACACTTAACTCGGATAAAATGAGTGTCACTGCAAACAGTCGAAATCTGTTTTGGTGAAGGAATTCTTAAGGACTCACCGAACAGTAGCCCGCCCTCGAGGGAAGAGCTCTTCACGAGAGGGCCCTTGACGTCTTGACGAGCCGTGACAGACGGGAGACTATTCGGTTTGTTCAGTGGATAAACTCAATGGAGTCACCCGCGGGACTACTCATATAACAGGGAAAATTAGATTGTGACGCGATGAAACATGGCTACATCGAGGTACTAGAACTTAATTAAATAATTTATCATATTACACAATTACAATATTATTGACGGTTTATTTAAAGCGTAGCGAACGACAATGATTCATTCACAAGTATGAGAAAGTTACATCAAGTAAATCCTTAAATACATAATGAACCCAAAATATCCTAAACTAAAAATCCGAATAAAAACACATCTAAATTACTTATTGTCATTTCAACTTACGAGTTACCATATTACTTTTAGTTTACAATTAAACTTTGCTTTCAATGTGTATCCATCTTTAAGTGAAAGTTTAAAAAACGAATTACAAATAGCCTTAATCGGTGTTGATTAAATTTGTGCCTTTGTATTGATAGTAATATTTACCTTCATTTCATAAGTGACACAATTTAAGTCTTCAAGAAACAATGTCGAGCCGACGCAGCACCGGGGGGATATAACGGCGAGTAGCGCCAGGTAGATTTCGGCGCTTTGTTACTGTGTCATAAAATGAAATTTTGAATAAAATACAAGCGAAACCAGTAAGCATTCTAAGATTTAAGTCTCATTGAAATTTACCTTTATGTTTCTGAATACACAGAACATTGCAGTCAAATACTACGCAACTATGTGTAACCGTCGACATTTTAACACACCGACAGCTTCCGTACTAAAGTTGAATAGGATCAAGGTATTTCGACCGGAATGCTTATTATTAAAGAAGTACTTAATTTTTTTTGGAAAGTTTAAGTACTTGTTTTGCTAAATAATCCGTCCATTAACATGTGAACGAGGAAATGTTATTTATAAATTAATAGTAAGCGTCAATAAACATATTATTACTATTGAATCCCGATATATAAGTATTGCGGATGTCGAACACAACCAACGCGTTTCGAAACTAACCCCCTCGGTGACATCTAAAGGTCTTGCCGGCCCCTTCTGGTTACGATGTAATTAAGGAGGTCAAATCGTTCCTCTATTTTGATGTGACATCGAGCCTACTCACAGAGGCGTTTCACAGCCGAACGTCGGCGCAAGAAATTAGTTTCTTCGGTTTCTGATCGCTTCAGTGGCATTGGGGCATGCTAGGTAGCAATCGGTACTCGATTACAACAAATAGTGAAGTCGGTCCACGATTTTAGTATTTTCACTGTAGCGCAATAAATGCAAACCCAAATGGATCGCAGGTTTGATTTCCTGGGCATATATGACAAATAATGATTGTTCTTCGATGTCAAGCGTTTGTGACATCTCTTTGGTCGTATACATGCAATCCCTGAAGCTGTAAATCTTATTGTGTGGGCGTGGGGTGTGAGTATGTTCACGTATATGCGTTTACTACTGCGCGAATATAATGACACGGGATTTATGAATGATACAGTATAATCTGTACTACCAGTGGTAGTCTAGTGGTTTGAACATAAATCATCGCACAGGAGGCTAGAGTTTGAATCCTGCGAATTATTGAAATAAAGTGCGTATTACAAATGACCTATCAGTTGCTTCGGTAAATCAAAACATTCAATTTAAAAAAAAATCACAATCATTTAATAATTTAACTATTCTATAAATACACTTACACACGTCATTTATTGCTTCTATAACCGCTTCTAAAAGGTGCTTTAACACTGAGAAGAAGAAACGGCGAAATAAACTCCTCAGCACATCTTTTAAACAGCACATGGTAATTACAAAATTTTAAACCTGCGCGGAACTGGTTTCGACGCTATTATTTCCAGGCGTCCTTGTCGTTAATATTTTCATATTCTATACTATAATATCCTTTGCCTATAAGCTGTGTTTTAATGCCTTGCTTTAAAACATCATGAGGAAACCCGCATACCTGAGAATTCTCCGTAATGTTATTTAAGGTATGTATCATATATCAACCCGCACGTAGTCAGGGTGGCTCACTTAATGCTTCTTAATCCGAAAGAAGCCCCGATCCCAGCAGTGGGACAAATTCGTTTGTAATAATGATGATGTGTAGTAAGTAAAACCAATCGTATTGATTATTAGTAAATTAAATTTGCTATCATTGACTGCTCGGTCATCACTCATCACTGACTCAGTAATGGGCGACGATAGAATACTGCGAAGTGTTCTATGTATGTAACCTAAGGAAACGTAGGTATATATATATATATATATATATATATGTACGTATATATATCTCATCCCTGAAGTCTACAGCCAAGAGATGCTATTCCATAGCAAATATTCCGTTGATTATTTATAAGCAGCTCAAATATTAGTCCATAACAGACCTCCGCTCCCAGGGAAGATGTTGCCATTAGTGAAGAAATCAGAATCCTCAATTACAATTAAAAGCAATTCTCGTGTACATTCCAAGTGCAGTAAGTTTCAATAAAGTTTCTGTAATTCACTTAAATCTGCATCCGAGCCAACAGCGCTCGTGGGAGACATTTTACTACCGTCGTGTCTGCAGATTTCCAGCTGAAGTGCCCATTGTTCTTTTTAACAGATATTAAAGTAGTGAATGCAGTTATCATTAATCAAAGCGGCACTTTGGAAATAGATCCGTAGGTGAATTTGGATTCAACATTTGCAGGCGCAATGGAGCAAGACTTCGAAAACAGGAATGCGTTCCGATGTGCGAATTTCATGGGTGAAGTTCTATTTCTCTCTTTACCGTTCATTCAAGGCGTGTGATTAGTTTCACAAAATAACATGTTCGGAGGATATACTCGTACCCTTGTGTAAACGTAGATGTTCAATATTTAAGTCAATATTATCACAGATTGGTATTAAATTTTCGTTTATTTGCGTAAGCCGAGGCTTGTTAACGTTCATTACGTGTTAGTGGTAATTCCTCTTCCCTCCTCCCCCACGCTCTCGCCTCCCCACACCCGAGGGTCCCGTAAAACTTGTATTTTAGAACTTAAAACATAACAACAAGGTAAGCCAATAAGTACCTACTCTCAGATTATAATATTTTCGTAATCCTTCATATTTTTTACACAGCCTCGAACATTTTTGGCATCGTTATCGTTTTAAGTACCGTCGAGGGCTTTTCTCTCGTCGTACCGTTATTCGGCTGTTTACCACTTGTAGGTGCTATACTGGCCGACGTACGAGTATGTATCGAGACCTTGCACACGACCGAAACACGAGGTTTCAAATTGGTTAATTAGGAGATTTCAGGTATCATTGATAATATAGTTCTATCATGAGTAAATAAATTTTCTCAATTATTTTCGTAGTATCCCATTGACGACCACATAGCCCAGTTGGTAGTGACCGTGCCTGCCAAGCGAGGGGTCCCGGGTTCGATTCGATTTGTTCTTTGGTCACTGGTGGTTGTAATGTCATATTTGTATATGTCCATGCCACCCGCGACACAGGGAATCCCAGTGCGAGGGTGTGAGCGTTTAACCGTTTATTTATTTATTTATCCTGAACATTAATATGCCGACGTCCGACGGACCCTCACCACTATTTGTTTCGATACTATCCCTTTACATATTAACTACTTACAATGAATCCCCTCAGTTTTTGTATCGTGTACTAATATTTTTACCGAGTTACTCAGCGGCGAGACTGTTGTAAAAGAGAAAAAAAATTAACGGTTAATCTCTGATACGAACAGTGATAGTGTAACGAATTGAACATAAGT
The DNA here is from genome assembly GCA_003671415.1 of Megathymus violae. NCBI lineage: Eukaryota > Metazoa > Arthropoda > Insecta > Lepidoptera > Hesperiidae > Megathymus > Megathymus violae. The sequence goes on along the minus strand of PDGT01000006.1, from coordinate 128,178 downwards.
CTAGTTTATAAAACTATGTGTGTATTGCAAGTCAAGTCAAGAAACCTGCTCACCTGAGAGTACTTCATCGCGTTCTCAAAGTATATGAAGTCGCTATATAGCCGCTAGCGTGGCGGACTACAGCCTGCACCCCTCTCGAGACCCGCGCCCCACCGATGCGACAATATGGGTACGTGTTGATGACCTCTGACAAACAGATGACCGATCGGCTTACTTCCATTTCATATCACGTCCTTAAATTTTAATATCTTTGATGACCCCGTAGCCCAGCTTGTATTGACCATGCCTGCCAAGCGAATTGCCCGGGTAGGATTCCCGACAAGACAGACAATTAAACGTGTGATGTGAGTTCTATGATAATCCTGTGTAACTGATGTACAGACGGATAAAATCTTATGTGATCCTTCTTATGTGTTTTGTTTCAGAGGATGTATTTAACGTTTTGTCATACTTAAATTTGAAAAAAAAAATACTATCCCTCAGGGCGAAAAATAGAAGGTGAAACTAAGAAATTCACATTCTTCAAATCGCTGTCGGTTCTTTTTTGTTAAAATATTTGTTTCTCGCATGCACAGAACTCAAAAAGTAATTATCAGTTGGTTCACATACATAAACCTTTTAAATTTGCTGCAACGTCGTAAACAGCGTCCACTCCATATTACGTTATGTGTGTTCGACGAAATGAAACGCCTCTGGAGCCGTCAGAGACGCAGATCGGCCGTGCCGCGTGCCGGAGCCGCGTACGCCGCGGGCACTTGCGCCTCCATCCGTGTCGTTCGTAACTTCCATAACAATATAAAACGTTTTCACTGCTCCAGTTGAAGGTTGTGTATGAAATTTTTGAACGAGTTGCAGTTTTATTTCGAGTTGCGAGTTTATACAAAAACATCTGCACTGCCTGTAAATTGTTGGCAGCTTTTGTTTGGTTTCGCCCGGTCTGCCCGACACGCGAGTGGTCGCGCAGGCTGCACGGTGGCCGGTGTCTCTACACGCAGAAATTCCAATTAAATTAACGTCACTGCCATGTGATGTTTATCCCAAATACGCCACACCGTGCCTACACGATAAGAATGAATGAATGGAACGAATAAAGCATAACGGTTTAAGCAAGTTGCTCTTTTGCTTACGAGGTTTAAGTAAGTTGCATACGATCTATCATCTGCGTAGATTTTTAACTGTGCCCACAGTTGGCACTTCTAATAAATGAAAAATCTACGGTGCACCTCATTGTGATTCGGTTAGTGTTGGAAATACTTAAACAACCTGAAGCCATTCGGCAAAGCTTACCTGAACATCTGAGTGTTACATGCTTGATGTGATATTTGAAGCGAGGAATCTCTCCAGAAGCAAATTACACCACAAATGAAACTGCTTATCTGTAATATTAGGAATAACGCAATGTACCTTCGTAATATCGGTACTATTACTGCTATGTTTTTCATATAGTGAGAAACTGCGAAGAGGCTTGATAATGCCTTATTATTTACTTTATCGTTAACAGAAACATCAACCAGAAACTGTGTGTGTGCAATATTTGTTAAACAAAATTGAAAAATAATAAAACATTTATTTCGTCAAAATATTAAGATGCGTAAAATATATAAAAATAAGTTATAAAGCAACACATTTTTGTTACCAAAAAATCGCAGTGTTAATTATATCTATCTAACTAGAGAGTTTGTATTCACACCGTTTTTTAAGTTTCCCATTCGGCTCGGCGTCCGCCGCGCCGCGGGCGCTCGTGCCAACACGTCGACAACACGCGACGCGTCAGCTCGTCTCACACAGTCGCCGCCTAATTGAGTTTGTGTGTCTGTTTGAGCAGCCTCCGCCGGGATTTGGAGTGGCCGAGATAACACTCGTGAGTTTATCTTGAAAAATAGTGGTAAACCACGTTCTGTGATAATTTCATTACGGTTTTTTATATTATTTAGCATTTTAATTTAATTACACAGCAGACGTCCCATTTGGTACCGACGCGGCGGGTTTCGAGTCCGATTGGATTAATGTTTGTTTGTTTGTTTATTTATTTCAGTAATGTAGGTGTTTTTTTTAAGTTTTTGGATGTTCGGCTTCGTGTTCAGGAAGAGACACGGATTGAATCCCGCATGTCTCTGTAAAATATGTGCGATGTGAAATACATTTCCACTCGATTCGGTGGCATTTGAAGGTGTAGTGCCCTCAGCCTGCGTAGTGCACAGCATAAGCTACAGCTTTATTCAAAACAAAACCCATTGTAACACATACTTATATTAAAGTACTTACAAAACGAATATGACGTCAATAATGAAAATTGTTCGAAAGTTTTATCATTACTAATAGTTGAATAGTATGAATACCAATAATTACTACTGGTAATGATCATTAATTGTTTTCGATCACTAAGTTATATCGGCACGAGGAATTCCCGGAAGCAGATAAATATATAATTGCACACACACACACACTCGCAATACTTGCACACATGCACGCGACACGAAGCGAATAAAAATGAAGTTCTTTATAGACTTTCATTATTACTGTTATTTTAAATGGTTAAACGAAGTTCTCGCAGTCTGTTACTTATTGTGAAGTTATAAAGGTGTTATGAAAGAGCGAATAAAGAAGGATTATTATTATATTATTAAGTCTAGTTATTATTTTACAATGGCTGAGCGGAGCTATATACGGTAATTGAGTTTTTACAAAATCTTTACCAAAAGTAGACATTTACAGTTTTTGTAAATATTTCGTAAATTACAGGATATGACCTTCCATGAATCACGATTGAGAGACCATATTAAATTGAAATGGATTTTTAGGTATCTAATTTTACGAGTTATAGGTTGGATTTACAAATATTTGAGCACTTTTAGTTAAGTCAGATGCATTTAGAAAATTAAAAATATAATATGGTCCCTTGATGGTCTCATTGTCACGCGTGTTTTCTATCTGCACTGAACAGCTGAAATTTTATCAAAGTTTATGACGATTTAGTTTCCTTAAATACGCATTACCTATATTTATAAGTTTTAAATAAAGTAATAAACAATTCTACTAAACATGGATGTTTTACTTCCCGCCAGTAGAGCTTTTCGCTTAAGAATTATTTACAGGCATCTATACTTCGCAACGATAAGGTTAGCCACTCTGGATGTATTTATAATCCGTTTTAATTGTTACGGTTCCCCAACCTCTACTGATTACTCTCTACAATCTTCGTCTGTGCGTATTTTGACAGTTGTCTTTCGTGCAGGTACAAGTATAGGAGAATACAAAAATTTCTCAGTCTCCGCGTAGCAGTGACACATCTCAAAAGCTAATGAGAATAACGCCGAAAAATATCATTATTTTCTAAGTATAAATAAGCTTATATTTAACAAGCTACGGTCCTTCATGTTTAAATGTAATCAATTGAATAGGATTCGACTGCACTCCTATGCATTTATTTATTTATTTATTTATTCATAACACGCCAACAGCAGTACACACAATACATTTTTGAACACACATTTTATACTGACATATTAGGCTCGTGTGAATGCCAATTACAGACGTGAACAACATTTATATACGAGACATTAATAGGAAAATAATATATGCATTTCACTAAGCATCAAAAACGATGAATCATCCATCCAGAAGATCCTACAAGTACTCCGTTCAGTTGATTTGAGTACGTACCTGAAAACAAAAACTATTTCAGCACCATTGCTCCATTAAAATGTCAAATGCAGGTGGATCGTTAAAAAGCTTGTAACAAAAATCGTAGTGGTTCCGTAAAGCATTTTTGTTAGCTACAAGTACATCATTGTATATGCCAAGTAGCTCGTAGATAATTATGCATTTGTGCCCGACGTGTAGGACAGCATCATTACGGACGCAACGTCACACACACCGGGAGACTGACGCCACCACACTAGTCAGCAGGATTTATAATAAACACAAATACATATATGAATACACAAATGTACGCTCACATATACAAACACAAGGCCGTCTCTCTGTCAGTCTCACTTTTGCCAATGAACGTAAAACACCTGTTACGTGTAGTAACACACGCGCCCTACCTCAATCACAAACACGCACTAGCACTAACTCTACCTTACACTCAAATGTGCGCGTGCACACCGTACAACACAACACAACTAACGGCTCCTTTAACATAATCAATTATCCATCCAGCTCACATTCCCCGGCACACACACACACACACACACACAGACACCGCGCAGCCGGTAACGTGGGAACGATCGTCGTCTAGGCGCCGAGAGCGTTCAGTTCCAGCTCTCGCGAGCCCGACGTGCCCAGAATATTATCTATTCAAGGTGAGAGTAACTATTCCGTTGGTGCACGAAACGCATATCGCACGATTTATTATATTGCAATCGAGAGTATCTGGAGTGGAGTTGTAGAATTTGATCTTATTAAAATAATGGATTTTCGAACTCGGCCATGAGCAATAGAATATCACTTCTCCCTTCAGTATTAGAGTATCACAGGTTACACGGAAATATAAATGATGCCACAAACTAAGATCCGGGAATAAATTTTCATCTGTGACCATGACATGTGAGCGCCAACATCGGGTGGTAATCGACTTCTCGGGTCTCGCGGCAGACGCGGTCACTACTAGATTACGGCCCAGTAAAGTCCTCATACGAGTACATACATATGTATATACATAATTAATGAACTACAACATGAGTTTATTTAATGTAACGTTTACATTACATATGTTTATTGCTGTAAGTACATATTGTGGAATACACAAGATTACAGCTAAGTGATAACAGTTATTTAAATGGATGGGTATAGGACTGATAAAACCCAAAACGGAAACTGACTACTGAAACTGACAGACTATCAAAGTTCAAAACTTGAATACACCGCCCAACACGGTCTGGAGATATTACATGTATAGGCTTTATGTATCAGAGAAATCGTTCTTTAATCACCTTATATCACAAAATAAATCAGTTTTATTTAAAAATTTAATAATTTTTAGTACAAAAAAAATGTGATAATCGTAAAGTGTAAAGCAAAGAAAATTTAAAAATGTGAAATAAAATAAAAAAATATAACAGTAAGCGTGAAATCTATTGAAATCAAAAAATATTAATCAGGAAAACCACCCATGACGTTCATAATACATCTACAATGGTTTGCCATGCTCATAATCATTTTCAATATCATCTTGAGGCGTATTGTCTCAGGTCCCACGGTGATGTAAAAAAAGTTAGTCGTCTGTATTTAAAAATTGGGCATATCCTTCAGAACTCTTCCTTGTAGCATATCCCATGCGTGCTCAATCGGATTTAAATCTGGTGATTGTGTTGGCCCCTCTGGAGCAACTATATCGTTCTCCTATAAGCAAGCTGTTACCACTTTCACTGTATGTGGACGGGCAGTGTGTTGCACGAGCCGAAAATCTTGGCCCGTTTGTACTCGATGTGGCAAGACTATAGGTCCGAGCACGTGATTTTGATTTTTTCAGCTGTCCTAGTGCCCTGTATCAAAATGAAATCGGTTCCTCTACCGATCCGAATTCTCCCTCAAACCATAATCGTACCGCCTTGGTATGGAAGCACCTCTTGAGGGTGGTTGAGCCAGTTGATACGTCCAGGAACTTGCTAAACACGTACTCTCTGGGAATCAGAATCATTTTTCATCAGGGGCAGCCTAGAATACTCCCCCCAATCCCATGCTGGCAGAACAGGGTGACGTAAGAGGCGACAGAAGCCAGCCTGCTTGGTGGTAGGGATTCTCGTAAGGATTATATTATCAGTATTACTATTCAGTTATTATTATTATTACTGGTATTATTATCTTTCCGTGAAGCCTGCCCGGCTAGCTTCCACCCTCCTGGTTGAGTCAACCGCCAAACGACTTGTCGTGCTCCGGTTGGGGCCTTGAGAGCCAGTACTTTCTTTCCTACCTTCTCATTTCCTAGCCGACAACACATCAATGATACCTTTGATCTTGCTGATGTCCATGGGCAACGGTGACTTACCATCAGGTGGCTCATCTGCTCGTTTGCGAGCTATTAACATAAAAAAAAATCAGGATGAAATCCAAACCTGGACTCGTCACTAAAAATACCACAGCCCATTGACGCTGTTCCCAGTTCACGTGCTCCCTTGCTCACTGCAATCAGCGTCCACGATTTCTCCTTCATAAAGGTGGAACTCAGAGCAGTCTACGAGTGTGAAGGTTGACTTCGTGCAGTCTCCTCCTGACAGTTTGGTCACTCACATGCAATTGGCGTTCAGCCTGTAGTTTTGGACTGAGTGTTCTGCTGTAATATTGGGCTCTCTCCCGGCAGTCACTTGCATAAATTTGTCCTACCTGCTTTAGAAATGGGATGCAGCTTGGTGCAGGATGCCGGTCCGCCACCTCGCCCGTCTCACGATAGCGTGACCATAATCTTGAAAAACGCTTTGCTTTATGCCGGTCACTCACATTCGTGCGAATACGCGAACCTACGAGTGTAGGACGACCTTCGCAAATGATTATGCGAAGTTTTTGATGCATTCGTGGTTTTCCAAGCTGTGTCGGTTTTTGTCGCACATCAAAGCGCGCGAACTTCGAACATTCGCGTAGTCTCCCACACATCCATGCGACCAGTTGCGCACACGATTGCAGCAGTCGAACGGTTATTCAAATCTTTTTGAACTGCATATATTATTTATAAAATCTTAGAACCAGGTGTATCGTCATGAAAGTCGAACCATTTATTTTTTTATATGTACACAGTTACACACACATGTACGAGTATGCGAGTATCTACACATTGTTACGTATCCACACATAACACTAGAGGGTGTGCAGTGAAGCAGAAATTGGTCGTGAGCTCGCGCGACCATTTCTGTTGGTGGCATGGTTGACGGAAATGGACTGTCACGGCCAAACGAACTCCATGCACCGCTCCGCGTAATGCAGCTTTTTACAACTTTTTTTTGACAAGGTCCGCATGGTTATAAGCTGGTAACTTAATATGTACTGAACAATTCTGTATTTATTTACACGTATCAAGTAATGTTTAAAGTGCGACTGTGTATGAAGCGCTGGTAGGCCGACGGTCGTTTCGATGTTAAGTGATCGGTCAAGTTAAGCAACTGAATACGCAACGAATCGGTCACAGGATGGGTGGTCGCTGGTGAATAATGTTCCGAGCGCGCATCGCGTCCATGTTGTTACAGTCAAAAAGCAGGAGTTAAGTCATATCGGAGGCCTTCGACATACACGGCCACTAACCAACCACACGCCTCGAGTTATCAACAATGCAATGACTGAATATATTATGAATATATGTATATTAGACGACCCCATAGCCCAGTTGGTAGTGACCCTGTCTGCCGATCATTTAATATAATTTATTAAATTGTGTAAAACATGTACTAAATTGATTGGTTGATTTAATTTAGTTTTTTTTTCTTCTTTTTAGGGCAATTAAATAAAAGCTTGTTTTTAAAAAGTTTTACCATTACTTTATCATTATTGCATATTTATATAAGAAGGTCTTTAGGATTGATCAGTGTCCATTAATTGCTACGCTGACTATACATCAATATAATTAATACTCGTCTGTGAAGCAAAAATCTTGTACCGCCTTATCTGCTGTGTTAGTTAACTAATTTTCTTCTTTTTTATCTATTACCGATCTATAGAAAGTTTTATATCATAAAAAAATATTGTAAAATAGAACATTGTGCATTTACGGTCGAATTACAATGACATTGTTATCAATATGTTTGTGGTGCGAATTCGTTCTCTTAATGATTGCACTCAAATATTTTAGTACTCCAATTCAAACTTCAAGTATGTTAGAGCTATGTTATATTATAACTTGTATACATTGCTATATGTGTATCATAAGTTTCAAAAGTTAGACATTACACCCCAAGGGAGGCTCGTCGTAGAGTCGCGAGTACTACGTAAAGGGAAATTGAATTAAACAAACACTTACGAGGAGTTCAATTAAATTACATTGTTTCGATAATTAAACTTGATTTCAAAAGGATTGTATATCATATTGTTTTAATTTTTTGTTATGTGTAAAATAATTGCGAAAGTGGTATGAATTATAAGGTATGAATTTAGTTACAATAAAAAAGTTTTGTCTTTTATGTGAATCGAAAAAACTTTTATTATTTAAATTGTAATTGATCTGTTCAATAGTTATAGAAGTTTCATATTTTTTCCACTATTGGGCCCAAATTCAAAGAGTTCCAATGATCGATGGATTGAGTCACACAGAAAATTGATCGATTGGTTGATTGATTAAGGCTAGAATCTACCACGCCGCCGCGCAGTTGGGGGAGTTTACACGATACCCATATTGGAAACACTAAGTAAAGTATGCAACGGTTTCAACGTCGTACACTGGAAATATAAATAAATAAAACGTAAATAAAAAGTAAATAAAATGAACCATTAGTATTCCGCACATAATTAGCTTTTAGAAATTAGGACTATGTTAAATGGACCACCGCAAAACAAACTAAATAGAAGTTGCGAATAAAAATAGATTAAACGAACAGGAGTGAAACGAGTGTGTTGAATTTGAAGCATCGATAGACTGAAATGAATTAAATAAAATTAATTCGAGGTTTTTTTTTAAAAAACACTTTTTGAAAGTCTAATTTCGCTTTAAAAATCCCTAACGTCAGTGGTCCCGGAGTAAGAAGCGGCACGAAACTCCCAATGAGTTTTTTTTCCTACTCATAGTTACAGAAAGCACTAACGACAACTTACGGCTATATAGTAAACTCGTGTCCAAGCAGCCTTATTCTTCAAGTAATCATCTAGTTTGTTTATTGTTATTCATAAGCTTGCTTTTGACGTGAGTTTTCAATTTAGAGTATGGCATTTCTGTTATTTCTTACGGAATTCTATCCATACGATCCATGAACACGCCACCAGTTTTGTTAAGTCTGAAACTTTATGTAAATAGTTTAATCTTATTCCGAATACCTGCCAATGTTGTGCACATCACTCTTTACAGAAAACTATTAACACTTTTAACGTACGTGGCGTTATTGTAACTGATAAGAAATATGTGCTATCTCAGGCCAAAGTATTTAACAATATACGGGTATATGATTATAATAATCGATACAGAATCGATTAGAGGCGAATATGCAATGAGTTTCCTTGTTTCACGCCGTGTCCCGGTCAGCCGGAATTGAATAAAGCGTCGGAATAGAATCCCAGGGCAGTTCGCAACTTTAGAGGAAATTAATACGTAATAAATTATCCTCGGATCATTTATGCCGTCCCCGTAATAAATAGCCCATGTTATGCCGAGCCCTGTCCAACTTGGGTTTTGTTATCGATATAATAACTCTATAAATTTTAATAATACCCCTATCACTTCTAATGTTAAAAATTCCTTACTTACAATTGAAGTGCAACGAAGGCGAATCCGTACAATGTAACTTGAAGTATTTTCCTTAACTTTGTTATACTCGAAGATGGGCTTTTCCTTTGAATGTACCAAAATGTACTGTAGTGGAATTTTTGTCTATGAATTCTTTGATAATACGTTGGAACAACTGAATATAAGTATATAAGTCAACATAATTATAAGCACTAAAGTTTGGGGCGTTGTTCGCACATGCACACGCATAAAAACAATTATCTATCTTAGTACATATTACTTGGGTATAATCCATTCGAATCTGTAAATAATATTAAAAAATGGGTATAAATAAGACTATACATCATACCTATGTCTATTCGGAACGATGTAACTCTAAAATGGTGAAATAAATTTTTAAATCGGTGCCACGGGTCCTTAGATTATCCTCCTCATACACACAAACTCACAATTCGCGTTCTCTTTTTATAATATTATCATAAATATAGTATAATAATGGGTCAATTTAGGATACTGTTTCGTAACTTATCTGCTTCGTAAATAATAATAGTCTGTATGGTAGTTCTCTCAAGGGGTGAGTGACTAAATTTTTACTTTTTTGTTCTTCATATTGAGTAAATATTTTAAATTCATGGAATTGCGAAAACCGGTCCCTAACCTAATAAATTTTAGGAAATTTTAGATGTTATAAAACACCCGACAAAAATAAAAGAATTGTTTGAAGTTAGAATCATTTAATAATTAAGAAGTAGGTCGTAGTGGTATATAAGTTCACAAAAGCGTGTATTTACAGAAAATGTGCCACAAGGAAGTATTCTCGGTCCGACGCTTTTGCTTACTTCAACAGTCGGAAATAGTAACTTATGCAGATGATACAACCATCATAGTTCCATCATACTGATGTGATGTTTGCCGCACGAGAAGCCCTATTCAAGATATCGTATTTGTTACAACAAAATTTATAAATGTTAAATATCAAAAAAACTAAATATGTCTGCTTTAGCATAAAAAAACCACAAAGGCTCACAACGAACAAGTTTTAAAGGTACATGAATGTGACAACCTAAATAATAACGAGTGCCGTTGCTCACATTTGGAAAGAGCTGACACCATTAAATACTTAGGGATTACTGTCGATGGGAAATTAAACTGGAAAAAACAAATAGATTTACTTATTAGTGCGCAACGAAATTTAATTTTTGTTATTAAAAAACTTCGATCAGTAGCTGATAACGATCTTATAAAATTAGTATATACTGCTTTGGTTCAAAGTAGCTTAAGCTACTGCATAGTATCCTGGGGAGCAACTTGTAGTTCACAATTTTTAAAACTAGAACGTGTCCAGCGTGCTGTCTTAAAAGTTGCAATCGGTAAACCACGCACACATACTTTACGGACACATTGTACGCTGAATATGGAATCCTGAGAGTGCGTCTATTATACATCTTAGTTTGATGCAGCGATACCTCAAAAATTCTCTATCGTCAACAATCACGTCCTAAAAATCATAAAGAAAGCTGAAGTGGCCCCTATATAAATCAAACACGGTTTTTTCAGTCGAACATTTTCTTTTCTAGGACTTTTCTTTTCTTTATAAAACTCAATCTTGCAAACCAAACTATATGTAATAAGAAAGTTAAATCTTGGCTACTCCAAGTTACATACAGATACTAAAAATTTGCATTTCAGTAATGTTTCGATTAGAACAATTAACAAACTTTGATAATTATAATTATGTACACACACCTTTACTTTCAAAAATCATGACACACCCTTTTTTATGTTAATACCCGACAAACGAGCAAACGAGCCACCTGATGGTAAGTGGTCACCGTCGCCCGTGGACATCAACAAGACCAAAGGTATCACTGATGCGTTGTCGGCCAGGAAATGAGAAGAAGGTAAGAAAGTATGTACTGTACTTGCTCTATGCCCCCAGCCGAAACACGACGAGTCATTTGGCAGCTGACTCGAGCAGGAGGGTGGTAGCCAGACAGGCGTCACGGAAATTTAATAAAACCACTAATAACATTAATAATCCTTTACACTTTTGTAAATTTGGGTAACTTTTAGCTAGCTATATATATATACATATTGTGGGTAACTAGATTTACACCACTCTTTATAAGTAAAACAACTATATATATATATCCTAATGTGGGAGCTAAAAACCAAAAATTTTGTTAAAAAAGAATAAATAATTTTTCGTTTCATTTTCACTTATGTTTAGCGTAAGCAATAGAAAACCTTTTACTTTAAAAGGAATTGAAACGTTAATAGAACCGCAGAGTTTGGCCTCCCCAAGCCAACCACTTTGTATTTTTGACTGAATGATTCAGTTTTACTTATATCGGACCTAAAATAAATGTGTGTATATTGTTGTTTATGTATCATTAACATTTGAATTTTGTTATAGAACTGATCCCCCTTGTTCTTTTTCCATGCAGATCGGACTGTTCAAGTGGATCCATGTGTAATAGAGCAATTTATCTATTCCTAAATAATCAAATACAAATTATTAATATATTTTTTACCAAGTTATTTTACACTTTCCCATCGTCATTTCAAAAAAGAAGTTTGTCAGCTAAATGTATCCACCATGGTGGACTGTTACCTTAATCCGTCGTATTCTGATAGGAGATCCACGCTCATCAGTGGAACATCTGTATATTGTAATGAACTACAATTCTTCTACCCCAAGATAAACTTGACTACACCGGTTTTTTTACTGTATTTTATTCGCAAGTGTATACACTTGTTAGTTAAAAGTTAAATTTAAAAATTTTCTGTAAATTTCTAAATCACAATATACTTCGAAATTTAATAAAATCCAAACGTAATTAAAATAAATTACTTCATTTCAATTTAAACAAATACTTCCATCGTCACCATCCAATCACACACACAGTTCCTTATTTGGATAAATTTAACAACAACCAATAAACAGAAGACGGAACATGAGAGCATTGTTCAAAATAACTATAAACTTGACCTCTGTTGCACGTCATCCAAATTGAAAGCTACAACTGTAGAATAAATCAATCCATTTACTGAATAATTCAGTTAAAACTTTCATAAAACTTTGTACCTCATTATTGAGTTCACATTGAACACCTTTTTACGAAGTCAATTGCGAAATAATTCTCGAGAAACTCTCTAATTAAATACGCAAGAACTTCCAAACTCTTAAAAAATACTGCGGAAAATTTGAAATTAAAACACGCTATTATATATTTCGAGGTTCGAAGACTCACCATCGAGGAGAAACAGCAGGCGGAAGATGAGGTGACAAATCCTTTTCATCTTGATCATTTAGCTAAACACTTGTAATTGAATGAACGACAAGAAATTTCTTTTTACAAATTAGAAACACGGAAACACACCGCAGCGAACTTTAATAAGTCACAGATTAAATACAGAAACGGGTTCAACACAAGCATGTAAAACAATCGTAATGCGAAACACGTAATATCGGATTTAATCTAACGGCAATACTCGAAGTGCGTACGAATACGCGAGGGAGTGGACACGAGCGCTCAGTGGGCGGCTCTGTAGCGACTGACGCTCCGGCGTAGCGGCCGGCGTAGCACTACGGAGTAGCGCTCCGAGATTGCTCATTACGTCGGAGCGAGTTAGCTCGCGTATTCGCTACAATACATTATTTCGTTTAATAAAGTTCCAACCTTGTGTATGCAGATGCGTTTACATACGGAATTTTGTAGGCTTCCTGCTTCGACGAGAGCTGACTTACGACTTGCAACTGTCGTTCTTTGGTGTAAAGGTGAATTTTGAATATTACGGAGTTTTTAGCGCTATCCTGAACTTCCATCGTATTAAACGAGTTGTTTGATAAAATTTGCAGCTCCAAGTTCATTTTAATACTAAACGACGCCCGTAGAACATGAAATATATAGCGAGAAGATGAATAATTAGTAAACGTAATGAAATTCAGTGCAGCTTACAAAAATCAGATGGTTGGTAATCGGACGGCCAACGCCGTCCGCTTGTGCTTTTAATCAGAAAAAATTGAGTAATTTTAATAATACAATGTTAGACCAATTCTTTTATTTATGTCAAAGATGACAAACGAGCAGACGAGCCATCTGATGATAAGTGGTCACCGTCGCCCATGGACATCATTAACACCAAAGACATCACCTATGTGTTATTGGACAAAAGATAAGAAGAAAGAAAGAAAGTACGGGCTCTCAAGCCCCCACAACCAGAACACGACGCGTCTTTTGGCGGCTGACTCAAGCAAGAGGGTGGTAGCTAGCCAGGCAGGCTTCACGGAAATGTTCTAGACCTAAATTTTCGTGCTAAGAGTCCAGTCAAATCCACCAGGAAGAACCTGGTGCTGTTGACTTATGGGTATCAAGATACACTACAAGGAGGTGAGATTCACTTGGACTTGATACGTAATTGGATATATTATATAGCTAACGGCAATGTTAGCCGCAGTCAGTAGTTGTGAGTTATCAGTGATTGTATGAGGGCTTCTTTTATTTCTAGATCGGTGGATGCAGAAGCGTCCCTCGAGTACCATACGTGAAAATTAAGTAATTAAAAGAAGCAAAATCGGGTGGTTCTTAAGGTGTTCTCGATAAACCAATTAGTTACTTTAACTATTCATAAAAACGCTTAAAAATCGCCAAAACTAAGTGATTATACAATGAAAAAAGATTATAGAAAGAAATGAAATTATTGAAAAAAAAAAATATAAATAGTATGTTTTTTGTAGTCTTTGAATCAGAACCGGACGTCAAAGGCTTGCTACAGAGCGTTTGTGTTCGCGGTATGCACTACCTGTAGAGTGAAGGAATCCAACATTTTTAAAATGACGTTTAACCCGCAACTGCAGCGGGTCCGATCACAGGTTTGACTAATTATTTAAATTTATTAATATTATTATATATTGTTATAAATCATTACTAAAAATTTGTTTTTGCAACTGATCCAATCTTGAGAATATACAGGCTTTCGACAACAGTTAACAAAACATAATGATAAAAACGACCTCGTTGTGTTGTAAACAGTCTCAGTTCAGCTCCCGGCCGAGGCGGACAATTATGCAATTGATAAATAAATAATAAATAATCATAAGATAGTCGATAGTATCAGGCGTTACTTTGCTGAAATTCATTGTTATTAAATTAGTATTATTTACTTTGCAACAATCCGCAAGCACAATGTATGATGGTATATATTTCTATGCATGCATGAAACCTCCCTCCCTTCCACGAAGGAAAACATGCAATTATGATAAAATTATATACCGACACACATACCGTCACCAACACGTGTTTCGCTCCGAGACAGGGCATCATCAGGGTAGTAGACTCTACGAGTGGTCATCAAAACCAAACCAACGTCAATGTTGATTGTTGATGAACCATGTTAAGTGAACTACTTTAAGTATTAAGTGACGCTTACCGCAATACATTAGTGAAAACCAGAACGAAATCGGGTAAGCCGTTTCTGAGATTAGCGGGCACAAACGCACAGACAAACAGACAAAAACTCTAATAACTAACCTTTTAAACGATAAATTGATAAACACACGTATTCAGCGGTTTTAAATCAGGCTTTAAAATAGAGCATTTATCAAATTAATTGAGTATTATCGTATTACGTACACCCGAACGCTCCGGTCGAGACTGGACCGCTGCAGGTGTTCCGAACTGTTCGAGACCGTAACCAGCTCCCTTTGTATAATATCTACGACTATTCCAGAAGTTTAATCAAAAACACGGCCATTGATTGCCTACAAGGGTTAAATTAACGTTTGTCAGTCGCTAAATACTGTTATACTAACGATTAAAACTGCCAACTTGTGGCTGCGGTCACAGCAAGGATTGAAATATAAAGGGTGACGCGATTACGTTAATGATGGCGAGGCACTCATTGTAATACTAAATTGCATAATGCGTCCGGTCGTTTGTCGACCATTAGCACAAAATAGGTACCTATCGTAAAACAATATTACATCCGCCTTCCCAAGGCGAGCGCGTCCCATCGAAATAGATCCAAACGTCAGCATTGTTTGCTCTCCCGATATCATAAATCCCGCCGGACGCCGATAACGAAGCCAGCGCCACGCGCGTTGCCAAATCAAATTACTAATCAGCTAATTTATTTGTGAGAGCGACAACGCCCACGCCGTCCACCTGATACCACCGGTGAAGTTCAGTCGCCAGTCTATCGACGTTATAAATCTAATATATAAAATTCTCGTGTCACAGTTTTAGTTACCATATTCCTCCGACGCGGCTTGACCGATTTTGATGAAATTTTATATGTATATTCAGTAGGTCTGAGAATAGTTTGTTATCTTTTTTTTATATCATTAAGTGATAATGGTGGTCCACCTCAAATAATTTTTTTTTATGTTTTGGACATTTTTTTTTTGATGAGGCAATAAAAATACATACAACCCTAAATTTTCACCTTTCTACCATCACCCCCTATTTTTAATAGCGATATTAGTAATTCAATAATTTTCAATCCGGGTCGATAACTGATTAATTATCACTTGTTCAGTTATCCCCGCCAGGTGTCTACCGGTGTCACTTCTGACCCAGTAAACAGCACGGAGTAGGGATGAGATCTCTTTTCTCGCTAACTACAGTTTTCGGCCATTATTATTGTTCGTGCATTAATCGTAATAGTGATGTTTACAATGATCATTTAACTATTTTAGTGTTATTTTCAAATAAATTTATCATTAATTCATAAATTCATACCAAACCATGTTTTTCACACGGACAATTACACGTGGCATGCTCTCGAGTGAACAAACCATCTATGTAGTTTGTTTTTGTCAACTAAAGATGGGATAGCAAAAAATATTGTACACTCTATTGCGTTAAGGGTTTGATATTGTTTTTTAGTAAAATTGTTATAATTAGCGATATATATAAATAATTTATATGGTAAAACAACGTTTGCCGGGTCTGCTAGTTTTGATCTATATTTTTCTCTTAGACCGTTCTAGTAGATATATCTCCAAACGTATGAATATCGTGACGTGCGTTATTAATCGCTTCCGGTGATCATAGTTTTCCACAAATAAAGTAGGTATATATTGTACGTTACTTAATATGAAAACTATTGAAATATATTAATATGTATTATATTAGGCACTCTCTACTCCTAACAATTGAGATTCTCTGTTATTCGGATCGGTTTCGTCGCTGAACGAGTGTCCTGAGTTTCATCGTGAGTGCCCTAACACTGTAAATGTTCCGTATGAGACAACACCCAAATCGCGCGATCCAATTAGGCGTTACGACGTTAAGAATCATATAAACAAACTCTATATCAAAGTCAATAATGAAACAACACAAACAGAACATAATACTGAAGCGGACAGGTTTAGCAAAAGGCTTTTACGTATCCATATCCAATCTGGTTCCACAAACGAACGCACGATGATCCCGTGCACAATACGGCCGGATAATAGATTTGAATTTATTCGATAAACAAAGAAACACTCCGTTTTTTATCTGTTTGCCGTTTCGGGCTTTCAGCTCTCCGGAGGCTTTTTACTTCATGAACGTGATCGTACATAACCATGTTTCATTTCAATTTTTTTACTGATACCTTGCAACACTTCACACGATGCGACATACATCGATCGGTCGAATGTAAGTCGAATAGACTTCGAAGTGAGTTAAGCAGCAGTGTACAGTAAAAATTCTACGAAGTTGCGTGGTAAGCGTAGCATCATATAAACAGCTCATTACGCTCCGTTCGTGACAAACAGTGGAGAGCGCTCAGGGGCCGATCGAAGCCAATTACGCAGTGTATGCAGTGACTAGTTCCGTTCCCGACTTCACCCGCAGTTCTAACATTGATGGTTACAGGAAATTAGTGCTTTGTGATAAGTTTATGCTACGAATACACGGATTGATTTCTGACTTTCCGTTCGACGACTCAATACAGTGCAGCTGCAGCGGCCGCCTCTGCTCGTCCACGGATTTGTTAACTACCAAATAATTTATTCTATTTGATCCGAGCAATTCGCTGCTTGTTCGGATTTTGGATTACGTACGTTCGATGAAAAAGCGGTAAGATACTGTTATCTTATCGTAATCTATTAACGAAAAAAAATTGAGTACATACATAAAGACCCAATAACCAACATACTCGTATCTAGACTACAGGTCATGTACAGTTTACGAGAAAACCCATACGAAACTCGTAAGTTTCTATATTTGTACAGAAAAACTACTATAAGGAAGCCGATCTGAGTCTCATTGGGACTTTATCGGTTCTTATTTAATAACTAAGTGAGGTATTTAGTTAGTAATATCAGACGTCGCTGTGCAGAAATCCGTCGTAATTCAATTAGACTTGATCTGCTTTCCAACAGTCTTTCTCTCACATATTATACACTCATACACACAAACGCACGAACCAACAGGTAATTTTCGATATTTTTATATACTACTGATTAATTATTTTAATTGTTTTTAATTCTTTTATTTTATGTAAAGGAGCTCAGTTACCAAAATGTTACATTATAATTCAAATTCTAACAAAAGAACTGAGAAAGAACTGCCTCCCAGTCCATAGCTCACGCTTTACTGGGAGTCAGGGCTCTTTTTCAGTAAAGCTTTATTATTATTATTATTATTAAATCCAAGAGCACAGTGTATGCACATATTACATATACCTATGCGACTCTCCTTTAACTGAGGATTGCTTAATAAACTCCGCATGTGTTCCGACGTAACATTGCACTGGCGGTTGTTATAAAGTAGTTCAATCCTAATTTCACTAAAAATTCATTATGATCACCTAGCATTGCGTAGCGGGGTGCGGGGTGCGGGGTGTGGAGGTTTTTGTAAATTAAAAAATCCTTTATTAATACCCAAAGCAGCTTCGCAGGCTCGTCAACGTGCACCTTCAATGACCAGGGCCGATCAGCGAGCTTGCCGTTCATCATTTTGGTGTTCGGTTTGTTGATTTGTTGTTATGTATCGATTAGCAGTTACATCTTATAATTAGCGGAATACATTTTTGTTATTTTTCTTCCACGTCATCACTGAATAAACTACAGGTACATATTTTTTACAGCAATTGATGTTTAATAAGGTTAAACATGATTTGATATTGACCTTGACTGGACTAACAGGAATAACGTACGGGCACATCGTGTTAGTACATAACACTGGTAATGCGTTTACTTCATTTTGGGGTATCGGCATGTTTTTCATTTATTGCAACAACTGTAGAAAAACAGTCAAAACTTTCTCTACAACACCCTACACACAACCTACTTTATTAACAGAATGTCCATTCTAACGTTTCCTATTCCGCGGAGACAGATTCATTTCCCGAGCTGAAACGTATCTTAAAAGACGACTGTTACGGGTATAGACAAACAGACATATTGGCATAAATTCCAAAATACATATATTATGGTCTCTATATTATAAGCATAGCCAGCATAAAATATACAAGTCTTTCTGGGAAATAGTTTTGTTCCCGCGGAATAGAAAATAAAATTTAATATGGACTTTTTAATAAGAGCCCAGTAGAAATATGTTGACTATCCGGCTGCAATTTAACATGTGTCTAACTCGTAGACCTAAAAAACACATTCCTCAAAGTAAGGGTTTCTGAAACAATGCGAGGACTAATTACTGGTCATCCAATATTAAGACCCTGAAGTCGTGCAAACATCCTCGCAGTTCGCGTACAGTAAAATAAAATCCAAAAGTGACAAAGACAACCCTAAACACCGTCAAGTATCATGCGCATTATTACTTGCTTCTGCTGCTGCGATGACGTTTCGAAAAGATGCCATCAAGGACAGGACGGCAAACATTGCTCCTCTGAACTTCCTTAACAACGCATACCATATTCAGCATTACCGGTACATTCGTACAGCTACACAGCCCGTGGAAATACTTGTAGATCGACGCTTTGATTTCGTTCCTCATCTGACGAAGAACCTTCGTCACACCTCGATCCATACTATGCCTCGTTGTCAGTTAACACTTCTTCCTAGAATTCTAAAAAGAAGCGTATAGGTATACTGGAAAAGGTATCGAGAGTTGATCGAGGTTGCGGCTGACGTCCGTCAGCAGCCCGCAGCCCGCAGCCCGCAGCCCGCAGCCCGCAGCCCGCAGGTAATCACCTATTTCCCGACGCAAAATTGACACAGTTTACTGCTTCTACACATCTCAGCGTTTACTCAACGTTGTCCGCTTGTTTCACAACCGGCGAATAGTTGAAATTATATCTGTCTATTGTTCTGGGATTTATTATTACGTAACGGAAATTTATTTTGCATATCTATGCCTAAAAACGGAACAGACGACCCCCGCGATTCAAAGGGCTTAGTAGTAATTTTTTTTTTAAATCACCTTAGTAGCGTTACTTAAACTACGCAGTAGCATCAAATAACTCGGAGGAATAGACAAGTTTTATATTACGATACAAACCGTTACGGCCGCTCCTCCGGATATGGGTGAAGGGAACGTCTACGATAATCACATATATACATTGATGGATAAATATACTGAACAAATATTACTTCAGTCAGTCAATCAGCTTAAATAACGATCTGTAATATACACACTATTTCGCTTCCCACAATCTACGCTTTACGTTAATAAAATAGTACCTTCTCCTGAGACATTCACAATGCATTTTTATATTAAATGTTTCAAGGTCGAATTTAATAGGTGTATCAATTAGAAACATAATCATTACTAGCGAGGCTGCACAAAAGCAATCAACACTTTTATTAATACCCACTTAACATAATTTACGTACTAGGTATCTAATATTTTCTAATTTCAAAGAATAGATTAATTTTTTGGGATCGAAAAAAATATCTCAATTAATGACTCATAAATTACAAACTTGCCAAAAATTTACGACGTGTAAACTTTTTTTTACTTTATATGCGAAATATAAAGTAAAAAAATGATTTGGTCAAGGATATATCGATACATGTGTACATTAAAATTTACAAAATATAAAAATTGCGTGCAATGTATTAAAAGCAGCTCGCAATTGTCGGTACGACAACCACCATAGGAAAAGAATACGAGTAATTAGCTGAGGGAAAAGCCGCCGCCATATTTTAAGATGTTTCTAAAAGATGTTTGCTTCCTTAAATTGTGTTTACCTGGAAAATTCTCTTTTATACATAATAAAAACCGTTCGGTGTGCGCGCCGCGCGTCCCCGCATCGGCAATGTTTGTTAGGAATAATTGGAGGAGGGATGATAAAATTACGAAGTGCGATAATTTCAGTTTCTTTTTAAAAGAATGTTAAAGATGTGGACGATGTTCACAGACGTATGGACCTATACCTATAAATACCCATAGGTCCGTATAGTATCACAACTGGTACTTTAGCATTGAAAGGCTGATGTATCTTTAACGATCAACCACGGAACTTAATGCGCATAGACTCTGAACGCTTTTATTGTTTGCTTCTATTGTGGTTAGAAGACAACGTTATTATATACCGCCCTGAGACAACTTTATGTATCGTCTAAAGAGCGGAAGCGCCCGATAATTTTTGCCGGTAGCTATTACTCAACCACGGCTGAAGCTGTTTAACTCGAAAGAAAATTTTCCATATACGCAAGTTGTCGAGCGATGAGCGCTCGCCGCTTGTAGTGTCTTACGAGTACTACCTATTATTACTATGCTGAAACATGTCTCCTAACGAATAGTGCCTACCGGTGGACCCCTCTGTAGTCTATGATGTTCAATTAAATCTATCCAGAAATTTGATACCAAATAAATGAATCCATCGACAATCTGTAAACTCGAGTGCTCATTGTGAAATATGTTATACATTTTCTGAACTCAATAAAGTCACTGACTTGTCGTAACTCATTCTGTATCGATAAGGTCCCGGTGAGTATTTCCGCGCGAGATTATCATGTACTCGAACGTGACAAATATCTAATCCGTATGATCCACCAACAACCGATACCGACGAAGTTATTGGTTGGTTGGACGAAGTTAGTACGAGTACATAATTTAGTTAATTACTTGTAATTACGAGTACATTAGAGTGTGTCAGCATGTATACAGTCATTATTGATGGTGAGGTGAGCGTGTGTGTGTGTGTGTGTGTGACGATTGAGGATCATGTGAACATGGGAGAGAGGGTTAATACACAAACAACATCTAATGTGTGTTGCGAAGTGACCGGTAGTACGATATAAATGTTCATTTAAAACGACATATAAAAGTGATTCGATGACAAGGAAGCCGCGGAATTTTGTGTTCGGTTTTAAAAATCCGCAATGTTTACGCGAGAGATCTGCGGGACGCTAAGATAGGACGGAAAATAGGCTTCATTTAAATATATTAAAGTTGCTTATTTTTGTGGTCTTCGCTGGGGTTTGTGTTGTGTACTGAGAAACAACTCGAGTGCTTATGTACCTAAACATCGAGTTAAAGTTAATTCCGATACAGTATTGGTCGCGGTCACCAAAACGATCTTCAAAAAAAAAACCAAGACATATTTGCGGCGATCTATATACAATCATATCCAGTGTCCTAGTTTATCGGTTCCTTAAATAAAAAGAAATATAATAACAATACGAAGATACAATCAAATAGTATTAAGTGTTACGACCATAGTAAGATTTGTTTAGGGTAGGAGAAAAATCACATCCCTGATCCCACAGTGAATGTAATCAAATAAAATTATTTAGTTTTTGAGTAAACATACGGACGTATGTACCTACGTGTACAGCATGTAGATATATTTTGCTGTGAATCAAAACAAACAAAATAGCTGTCCACATTAAGGTCGGTTATTTAATAAATGTAACGAATAAAATATCGATGTCACGACTGAAGTACAGAGTATTCACCTGTGCGATAACAGAACATACTAGATATATTATATCCGCAAACGAATGATATCAGTGAATCAATATCGAACGTGATGGCCGGTGGGTGTCATTCGTCGCCGGAACTGAGCAAAGTGAGACAGACGAGCCACGTTCCGAATAAAGAAAATAGTCGCGGAACTAAATTAAGGTCAACAGTCTCTTAGCTGAAGTGCTTTCATAATAGGCATGCGAAACGTAAAGATTGTGACAGATAGACAGGAGCGTCGTCGTGGTCATCGAGCTGAAAAGTTTTATGATAAGAAGGCGTTCGACCGGACGTGGGATATTGGGCTCGTATACAAATTGTTGGACTCGTGCCTGCCAGATATGCTGGTTAAGTTGCTAGCGTCCTTCGCTGATGGGCGGTCGTTCTCTCTCTCTCAGACCCTCGCTCTATATGTGCTGATGTACCGCAGGAGAGCTGTCTCACGCCAGCGGTATACGCACTGTACACCAATAATATCTCAACTCTTGAGCGACACCTCCAAGAGTGGGAACGCGATGCGGTTCTCGCGCTGTATGCTGAAGACAGCGCGCATTTCTTTTCGTCCCGTAAGACTGAGCTAGCAGTTTCATGAATACAACGCTCGCTGGACCTACTGCCTCTTTGGTTGAACAAATGCAGGATAGCGTCGGTAAGTCGGTCCCCGTTCCGAACACAAAGTCGCGTAAGCTGATGGCGCCGCTTCGCCTCTGTGACCGAGAAGAGGTGTGGCAGCCAACCGTTAAATACGTAGGATGCATCATCGATAGCACGATGCGGATGTCACAACAATGTTACCACGTCTTAGAACAAGCGCGGGCCGCTCTTGCTACAGGTACGCCGACCGGTGTTGAAATCCAGGCTTCCATTAAGAACTAAACGAATGGTATATTACACATACGTCGTTCACGATTGACCTACGCGGCACCAGCATGGTACGCGTTGGTTTCAAAGTGGCAGCGAAAGCGCCTGCAGTCAAAACAGAACCCAGCCGGTACATCGAGTCGGTACATCCACAACGACTTGATGGCGTGCGATCTCAAGATAGTGACGATTGAGGATCATGTGGTTCGCTTGGGGATGACTATGTTCGAACGCGCCGACAACGGGCCACATGAATCCCTGAGAGGTATCGCGCCCCTACACGCGCGACCTCCGAAGGGCTACCCGCTTCCACGGGAGCTCTTGGAGCCAGGATAGCTCCCTGCCCATCTGAGCAGTGACTGCCTGCGACTGTAAAAATGCCTACAATCAGTTTCGATGCAATATGTCTAGGACAGAATATATAACACCACATTTGAAGAAGAAAGGTATACTCATCATGAGCGCTAAAAGGGAACTCCATTATCCTTGCACTGTTCATAGAGTAATATGGAACAAGAAACTGGAGTATCTTTTCGAAAAGCTTCACTGGGCCAGGTACCATAACAGAAACCGCCAAATGTACAAAATCTCTTAACGGTGCAATAACATCAGATAGCAACGTTTAGGTTTGTTTCACATTTGCTGCTACAAAAATTCCGAATGGTCTACCTCCACCTATAATATAAGAAAAAAATGCAGTATTTAAAGTTTCAAAGGTATTTATGAACTAGATTTACTAAAGAGGCAGCTCAGGGCGCAAAATTTGATACATGTACATTGGAAATACCTGAACGTAAAGGATTCCTTTACATAATTTAAATAGCCCTGTATATCATTACAATACACACACCCACACACACGAAATTGCGTCCGTCTATACGCATGCACGCACGTCTACAAACACAAGCGTATGCAAGTAAGGTTATATTTATTTCGGGTGAAGATACATTATTTTAATAATACATATTATATTAGTTGTTTTTTAAAAATATTATAAATCCAGTGCACGACAATTTGGCAATATAAACAATAAATCTCATTAGCAGTCAGCCGGTGATCGAGGGATCAGATGATGCAACTTTCACAGCTTAGAGAGAAGGGGCTAACTGAAAACCAGGGCTACACGTAATCACAACCTAGCACAAGCACAAGCTGAGGCCATTGCCATATTGTCACTACTGTAATGTTTGTTATTTATAAAAAAACATGCACATGTCGGGATGGTATTTAACTGCTTTTATTATTAACGGCATACGTCCAAAGTATAACGTTATTGGCTATATAGATGTGTGTCTAAACAAGTAAATTTGGCTCGAATCCAATAATAAGTTCCAGAATAAAAACATTAGTACCTATACATATATTTGCATTTTTAACCAAAATTTAAGCTATCGATATTGCGCAAAACCTCGAAGAATTCTTACATATTCACAAACACAATTACGGTAATGACGACCGGAGTTACAAAAAAATAGGAATAATCTGACGGCACAAAGCAATTTCGTTAAAAATCATGCTCGCGACGTTGTGCTGAAAGGCAATTTTGTTAAAATCCGGCTTACGACAGTTTAATGCGAAGATCGTGCGCTCGCCGAGCGATGAGGAGGTGTGAATACACGTACGACATAATGGAATTATGATTTTCTCACATTGTGTATTTAAAAACGTGCTACAAGAAACCCGCCTTCCGATCGAGATAACACCCGAACAGCTGTGACGCAGTAACGGATCGTGCAGAGTAATATAACATCGCTGTGCCGCGGCGAGGTTTCACTGGATTTATTTTCGGAACAAATTCTTTTCTCGTTTTTCATCCAGCTCCTAACCAGTTGTTGAGCTTTACAGATGTCACTCACTTTATTGTACAACGAAAGTACATATTAAGGAGCTACGGGCGTTATATTTGTAGGTTGGACATGTTCACGAAGATAAACGATGGTGGCTTTTACAAGGCTCCATTTAATTCTGAAAAATAATTACAAAACTGAAATATTACCTTCTTCATAAAAATAATACATAATCCCAGTCTGAACTGTCAAAGGAAGTGCGAAGTGTCCACTGCAGCCAATACCTTCACCAACATGAGTATTCAAATGTTATTACTTCATCATATAAGCGAATAATTATTGCATATCTTCGGATTTATTTATAAGACCAAGGAAGCCTAATACGATGAATACTTGTATCAGAAACGAACAGTGGACTATATAACGAATGGGCTTATGTTATATTTAATTCTGCGAAATACAATTAACTAATCAAATGCCCACACCACAAAATGGAATCTACTGAGTTTAATGCCTATAAAAGCTTATCCGTACATTACATACATTCCAATGTCTGATCAGTATTTTCAGAACATTTAAATATTATACATTACACATATTGCATAATTGACTCGTGCAATCGCAGTGCACGATGTCTGGTAATACGGCATCAACGTGGTGTTGCTTCCTTTGCGTTGGCTGGCAATATTTTCCACCCGACGGGGCAAAAGGAGGGTAGAATCCGAATTAACTAATTATATTCATTTTATAAGTTTCAGTTTAAGAACCTGGGTAACCAGCAAAACCAGTCTAAGGATATCTCTCTCGATGCGTTGTTGCTGATGTATAGTCGTCCACAAATAAGGTTCACTTCCACAAATACGGTCCACAATACGCTCATTTCCATTCGCTCGTCGGCGCTCACCCGCTGGCCGGCCGCCAGCGACTGCGTGCGAACTGTGTATCGTCCCGGGCCCCGCCGCCAGCGCGGCTGCTCAATAATCATACCAAAACTTTGCTCCTTTGGCATGTTTCATATGACACGATGTTGTAACATTGTTCTCACTCGACCGACTACTCGTAGGTCGCTGTTGTTGAAGGGAAGAAGTGTGTTCACCGATGGGATTCGCGGGTAACTCATAGTTGTAATAAAATTTAACCAGATTGTATCGACTGGGCCCGGTTAACAAAAAGTCGATATAAAGGATCTTGAATATCCTAAAGTTATTTTTATTAGTATTTTCGAGAAAACCAATAAATTTTGGAGTTATGATTAACCATCTCAATATATTTTTATCATAATATTCAGAAATGCAGCAAATAAATATTTAGTCGAGTCTGCATGGAGAACGGTCGTGTACAAAGTTATTTCTGCAACTTACTCAAATTACTATAATCCATTATCAGCCTAATTAATAGGGTTATTAGTACGGATATTGTGTGAAAGTAGTTAAACGAATTTAATTTTAAGAGTGCAGTTAATATCTCGATCTCTTTTACGCGTCGCTGCTTGGAGTCGCAACTGAAGGGTACCTCACCCCCGCGTGAACAGGCACGCTGCAATTTTTCGTCCTATTTACATAATGGCGCAAATAAGAGGTATCATCAAAGTGTATATCTGTGCCTGCGTACATTATGCACTCGCAACGCACACCACCGAACACATTCTCAAATTCCAACCCAGATTTACACGCATCTATAGATAAAGATATACACGTGAATACACGAAAGCGGAAGCATCTAGAAGGATTCACTGACGATGCAATAATAAAGGCATTTGAATACAAATTCGAACAACATTTGAAGCTGTGGAATGACAAAATTTCTGACAACATTGCCTCTGTAGTCGGCTCAGCGATATCAAGCCACCTATCACATATTACTTCTCAACTCCTGGAGATAAACAGTAACCTAAACAAGCTCACGGAAGATAATACCTTGTTAAATAAATCGATATCAATGACTAGCGCTCGTCTTGAGGAAATAGATGAGGTTATAAAGTTTTCAACTCAAAAGCAAGAATTATTTGAAACGCGACTTGTAGCACTTCAAGAATATAAGACGAATAATAGTGAACTGATAACACAAGTGCGCAATCTTGAGAACAAAACGAATGAGATGGAATAGGAAGCTAGGCAGCATAATCTCGAGATCTCGGGGATCCCTGAGAAATCTAAGGACGACCTACCCCTCCATTTTCGTAATATTATCAATGCATTGGGTGTTAAGATGAACGATTCTAATGTTATTCACATGACCCGGACTAGGTCGTTCAATGTAGTACCAGGACGCCCGAGAGCCATTGTCATCAAGTTGACATCCCGCACGCTTCGTGACACGATACTTTCTGCAGTTCGTGCTAAAAGGGGTCTCAGGCTCTCAGAAATTGGAATACCCGGTGTTGGCAGAATTTTTATAAATGAACATCTGACGCCCGCGAACAAATTGTTATTCAAACACACCAAAGAAAGAGTGAAAGCTATGCATTACAAATTTATATGTGTCCGAGATGGCAAAATTTTTGTTAGAAAGAACGATACCAGCCCTGCTATCCGTGTAAGAAGTATGAGTGATATTGACAAAATTGCATGACTGTATTTTTTAAGTTTAACTGTATTGGAAAGTAATTATGCCGGTACCAAGCATTGAAGATTGTTTTGCTATAATGGTTTGAATTTACATATATCGTGTAATCTTTGTAACTAAGTTGCTTTTTTTTAAATTTAAAAGTTATTAATGTAAACATTAATGTGGATAACTGTAATTGGCTTCATCAAGTAACTAATTTAGTGACCTATCTGTTAGATATATAAGCTGTTGTTATCCCGAATAAATAAATAAATAAATAATTTTTTTAAATGATGTACGAGTTTAGCTAGTCCACTTCCTAGTTTTTTTGTTATTCAATTCATCAGCTCGTCAAATGATTCATTAAAATGATTATGGACCAAAAAATTAACCAATTGTATTTAGTGCAAAAGCCATACTTTGGCCCAAGTAGATACATATTTAAAGTAGTATGATAAGAAAAAATTATAAAATTTTTACTAATAATGTAAACAATAAATACAGCGTTAATATGTGGAAGGATTTAAAAGATTTTTATGATAGGTCTCTGCAGGCCGCGGTGATCTTTATACCGGCGATCTTTTGAATATACGACATACAAACCCCACATCCGTCCGACTCCCTAAATGCAATCCATTCGGAAATTTATCCTGATAACAAAATTGGAACAGTAAAAGTTTCTAAATTTTCGTATTATAGGTTCGTAGTGTTATCTAAGAAATGACACCAACGGGCATCGGATCTATGGCATACAGCATAATTTTATTACTATTGTCAAATAATAAGCATAAATAGTTTTATACTTACTTATCATACACTTACACCTCCGCACTAGAATTGCTATATGACAACACCCAAGATCCGAGATCAAACATTTATCTGTTACATAAATGTCGAACCCGGGGCCCGTCGCCCTGCAGGCAGGTTCACTACCAACTGTGCCAAAGGGACGTCAACGTAGTTAATTATTAATGTCACATTGTTAAACGGAACGCCTCATAGTTTTTATTTGAACATTCATATTGTTCCTTAAATATATAGTTACGTTACAAAAAAATCTACCCCAGAGACACGGGCATTCAGGAATATCATTACTACACGTTGTTCTGATACAGAAAAATTGCAGGGAAATAGAATATTCTACTGGAATTTCTGCAACCAACGTTTATTTTACATTTATAAAGGAATATCTAAGAACAGTTATACGTTAACAAAAAAAAATGTAATAATTGTTTATGATTGAAGTGTAGTATATAATATACGGGCACCTTAATGTAATTACACATGTAACAAATATTAAGTACAAACAATCATACACCGTATGTCGTACGTCTTCGGAGTGGAATTGCTTGTAGGAAAATCGATGCGATAGTTGTTTTGTTATTTCAAACATCGTTCCCGCTCGTTGTGCTGTTTAGTCGGAAAACACAAGACCGGGTTGTTTACTAGACGTATTTACTTAGAACGGAGCAATTCAATTTGTGATTAGACAAGCGTGGAAAAATACTAAACTAGACGACCGTTCCGCATCAGAAGTAGTACAGTTACACAATCACCTTTTATTACATATTTATCTTCTAATAATTTTAAAAATGTGATCGCTCGGGTTGTAAAAGTTGAGATAATACGCCAAGCACCAAGTTTGTGACTGACTTTCAATCCACCTTGAAGCGTCTAACTGATGCCACTCTGACAGTCCTCAGGATGTGCCGCTCTCGGGCACAGGACTCTTTTCATTAAAAAGCTCACTGGCCAATTCCAAATGGGTCATTCAGTTATAAACGTTTGTTCCAGGTACTTTACAATAACTTTAAAAAGCTAAAATTCATACAACCTTAAGTGCATAAAGTTTGAAAATATTATTTATTTATGTACTTTAATTAAAACGGCACAAAACCAATAACATTAATTAGAGACAAAACTTTCCCACTTCACGCTCTGACGCTCTTCCGACAAACTGATTACGTGTTCTTCCCTCTGTACCACCGCCAGTCGATGCGACAAACGTTAATAAGATCTTATAAGTATCTCTTTGTAATTGAGCAAGCTCGCTGCCTACTTCATCATGCCGAATACGAAATAATACGAATCAGTGAAAGACTCAGTGGCCACGCGACCGAAGGCCTTATGCTTAAACCGTCAGCTTAACGTGACTTCCGAAGCACAGAAGCGCTCATTAGATACCACACATCCTGTTTCAGAATATGCGCAAAGTTGCGTCACAAACTATCAAGTTCCGAGCGCTGCGTATTTTTATATTTTTTATATTAGCAATGGATGTGATTTATTCAATTCAATACGTGCGGTTAACGACTATAAAAAGGTTCGCGTACGTGTCGCGGCCGACAGGTCCGCCGTCGCGCGCGCATCCATCATGTTCACGCGACAAATTCGTCAATTATCGACCGAGTGATTTAACGCTGCGATCGACCCCCGCGTCCGCAGTAGGCCGGTCGCACGCGCGTCGGGAGAACTGCTGCGCTCACAGTACTAGGAAAATTTAATCGCAACGCGTCCCAATGTAAGAAGTCAAGAATATATTTCATTTGTGTAAATTTATTTTCATGATAATGCCTAGGAAATAAGCAAAACGTATGCTGTCGCGGCCCGTGAGCATGTAAGTGTTAAAATAATAGAAGAGAAAGTTTAAGAGTTACGTAATTAACCTTACTATACTATCATTTTTTTCTCCGTGGAGTTTGAGTCATCCTAGATAAACCGATTAGGACGGTGAGCATGTTGCGCGGGCGCAACGCCATTATCGATTAAAAAAAATGAGTCATCGAATTCAGGTGCGCGGCGGCGGTGCGGTATACAAAGGTGCTGCGATATTGTTATGTTATGATCACTGTTTGTCAATTGTTATGTAATTTGTTTTTCATCATTACCCCCACCTACTACCTGCAAATTAATGCAATGCTAATTTAGTATATATATCGAAAACAAAAATGATACAATGGGTACTCTTTTGTTTTGCAACAAAACGGCAGAATTTTTTCAAAATAATATTTTGCCTATTGGCACCAATATACCAGCACAAACACGTGTTGTTATCAACAACAACGTTCAATTTAAACTAAGACATAAGTATTTATTTTTAAAATAACTTGTTACATTCTAAACTTTGTACTTATAGTTTTTTAATACATACATACCCAATTAATAATTTATTTTAAATCATTATTATTTTTATTTTAATAAATACTTGGTTTTATTTATTTTTCTTTCATTTTTATCACAATGAAAAAACTAAATACACTATCGATAACGCTTATCGACAACAATAAAGCGCATCACTATGCTCGCCCATAAGGCCCGTGAGTGGGAGAGAGAGCAAAATACTCGTTTCACCGTTCCGATGTTTTATGACGCAAACAGAACGGAGAAAAAAATTATACTATAAGTTGCAACAAAACTATTAGGGTTACGTTACGTTAGAAATCAAATGACCTATAATTTAAATTACTAACTTAATTGGTTCGTTCTGTGGGCAACAGATAAAGCACCAAGACAGAGCTCCTCGTACCATGCATATTCTAAGCTCTTATATTCGTTATAATTATGGAAAGGTTCAAAACTGTGCTTTGTGTCAAATTTAAATATTGCAGTCACGTGTAGTGGCGGAAAAGATTTGTGGATTTTTTTATGTAGTTGTCATTGAATCCGCAATCCATTGCAAATTGACGGATCCATAGTTAGCGTCCAAAAGGCGAACTCTTTTATGTATGATAAAATTTAATATAATATATTAAGAGCCGCCCCGTGTGGACACTCCCAGTGGGGTTTTACCCCATGAGGAGCGGCGCACCAGAGAAAAACGATTCAATTTCTGATACATAATAAACTACTCTTCATTGGGAACTCATATTAACGTTAATCCTTGCGAATTTGTTATTAATTGCGACTCACGGACTCGTCCGCAGTGCGATTAAAATTGTATCCTCTTCCAAGATTGATAAGGTTATATATATATATATGTGTGTGTGTGTGTGTATATATATATGTGCTACACTACGATTCTTTGCTCTTTACCACTCTTTATGAATGAATCTTCAAGTGACGGAACTCGACCAGCTTTTAGAAACTTACACGATAAGCAATACCTGCACTTACTTATGCATCCGTGAATATTTTAGGTCAGTATCCGAAAAGAGTAGAGGTACGTGATGGTACGTGGTGGGGTCACCAAATCACAAAAACATGATCGACGCGTAGCTGACAAAGAATCAACGGGGACCGAAACATGATAACTACACTCCACCGATGATTCCCCAGAAGGAATTTAGTAACTTGGCACTCAAGTACAGAAAGAACTCTGCCGCCATTCATAAGTACTATCAAAATCAATCTGGATGGTACAGAATCCAGCCTCTTGTATCTTGATATCTATGGACAATTGCCTCGTCCGGTAATTTCTGAATAGCATCTATGGCTCAAATACTGGCAGGTGGAGCACCTGCATTATTTTTCGTATTATTATCCGCCTGGTGATCGAACTTAGAACCTTTCTCATTACATTTTATCAACTTGGCTACAGGGTTATCAAATGGTAATTTTTGTTAATATATATGTCGCATCCTGATCATGACAACGGATCCTTTTGAGTCACAAGTTCGCACTAATTACTAGTCTGAAGTAGCATCGGAGAGCAAGCCCCTCCTAGTGATGCTGCGCAGAGTCTAGGAGTGTGGACGTCGACGTGTCGCGAGGTCAGTCTTGATTCGACACAAGTCTCCTAGTATCCTGTACCGCGATCCGTTGTTATCTATTTGATTTAAATAAGAAATTTTGCTGAATAGTGATCGTAATGCTAAAACCACATTTCTGGATTCTTATTTCCATCAGTATATACGCTTGGAAGCATGTCTAAAAACAAATCTGACCAATTTATGCCGGTATATATATATATTATTATTTTAATTTGTCACAGATAAGATTTTCTGAAAATCTTATTCTTTAGATACGAGTTCGTTACATTTGTGAGAGTGTTCTTCGATGTTTGTCTCAAATAACACGTGTGGCAACCCTAGCGGTATCGACGACGCCATGACTCTCGGCACGAGGCTGTTCGTGATAATTCAGTTTCACGTCAAAATTGTCTTCCAATATTTTTTCCACAGTTTCCAACTACACAATGTTTAACCGCAAAGTTATAGCATAGTCGAGTAGGAAGTCATATTAACTTTGCTTTGCATGTGCAGTCTACTAACACTGGTCGGACAGTACACCGATAACGACCGGCCTCGATTACTTAGAAGTGCCCTTCAAAGCCCGGAAATGCTTAGTCAATGTGCATAGCGACTGACAGTCTCGTGTTGTTCTTTCGACCGCGCCTGACGTCACTTTATTGATCGCTTACGATCGACATAATGCGCATCGATGAGATATCTATGACCATATTCCTAGTTATATTAAAACGATAATATTGAGTCAGCCCTGCGTCTCTTTATAGGATAAAACCGCTGGCTACTCGGAATAAATCACATCACAAACATGTAAGAGTGCAATAGACGGAAAAAGGATTTACTTTTTCATCGAGTTTCAACTTATTAATTTGCATATTGCGTTAATCTCCTTGTGTCCTTTGTAATGCATGTATCGATTTTCTTTTATCTTTTCTTTTGTTTCCGTGAGCCGCGCACTTCGGATCTGTGGTTGTAGTCAAGTAGAGAGACAAAGAGCCACTTCATCTTTATAAGTACGGTTTATCTACCTGTCTTTTTTTAATTGTTTGCTCCCTGTGTGTTCAATGTTGTTACTCAATATGCATCTCGTATGTCTGAAAAAAAAAATATATATATATATATATATATATATATGTGTATTTTCTTTATCTTATATCTTCTTTCTTTGGTTGTGATAAAGGCGGGCTGCGGCCAGTGATGCGTGCGAATGACTATTCCAAATTCTATATTAGCATCCGACAAAAACATGAGATAAATTGTAGTAGACGTCTACCACTGTGGTCATCTAACGCCCGCGAAAATGCCAGATTGTTAGCTTCAGAAGTAATAACCAATTATTGTATTTGTACTAAATACACCTTGGATATACAATAATACCATATTGACAAATGATGCGATCGAAGCCGTCTCACTGAGTAGTATTAAACAATCGTATTCCCGTCAATCTAACACTCGCGGGTGCTAAACAATATTTTCAATCTCTAACGGATTTGTGAGCCGATTGCAATCGACACTGCAATCACTCACTCACTGACTGACTGAATAAAATGCATTTCACATTCAAAAATTGTCCTAGAGAACATTTGAAAATGTGCAAAGAACTTTAAAATTAATTTACTACCAGACACGAACGGCTTATACGAGTAATTGTAAAAGACGCTCCAAGCTTCAACATCCTCACAACCCACAATTATCCCAGTACGGGGCTCAGATCTTCTCTCACGATGAGTGAGGTTAAGACCACAGTCCGCCACGCTGGCCAAGTGCGGGTTGGAAGACTTCACACACCTTTGAAAACATTATGGTAACCCTCTGGTGCGCATGCTGCCTCACGAGGTTTTCCTTCACAAAATCAAGTGATACACATATAATTTGAAACTTTAAAGATGCGTGCAGGATTTGAACTCGAGACTCCCGTGCAGGAGACCGACGTTTATATCACTAGCTCATTTAAACTGTCACCTGCGACATTTTAACTGTAAATATTAATTTAACAGAACTCGGTTGAAAGTGTAAAAAACGAAAATACTCATGTAGTCATCGGCAGATACATAAGTATGACATCAGATGTATGTATTAAGAAAAATCTTTCATATACGTATTCGGCTTCATTACTTTTTATTATGTTCATGTAAGTGTTCAGTGAATGAGTGAGTGAGTGAGTCGGTTCTCTGTCATGCGCTCCGGTTATTTTACATGTTGAATCCTCAGCTTCTTATTTTTTTTTTTTATCTACTTTGCATAATTTTTTTAATCATAACGTCTAAAATTTGTTATGAATTTATTCATTAACTATCGAATATAAAATTATAATGTTCTCTATTTATCCGAGCAGTATAATAAATCAGTGACGATGAAAATGTTGTATATGGAGTAATTAATACATATAGAGACTGAATAATATTTTATATTTAATACGCACAACAACAATACAGTACGATTTATAATGATAATGTACATCGTTACTTTTCTCTTATTTCAATGGAAACTTTTCATCGAATATGAAGTCTTTTATGAGTCTTGAATATAAAAATAATATTGGTTTTATTATCTTAAAACCCGAAATATTTTTTCGACGCTGCCAAAAAACCCCATGGGAGTTTTCTTAGAAAACTTAACTTTTTGTTTATTCAAATGAACATGAAATCAGATTTTACATTTTGTAGGTTTTATTCTTTGAAACTATGAAATTCATTATTAACGCCCGCCCAAACTTACCGGGG
>PDGT01000006.1:62230-93340 GCA_003671415.1 Megathymus violae | reverse complement strand
GGGGGGGGATTTTTATTAATTTTTATCGTTTTTATTTTTTATGGGGTTTTATTTTTTATGCATGTATAACCATAACTTCATTGATTATGAATCGATTTCGATTATTGTTATTTTATTGTTTAACGATTGGTTCTCAGTGTGGTGCCACATGTGAATGGTGGCGCCATCTAGTGACCGAGGGGCGAAGCGATCGTGAAGGAAGCCAGTGTAGCATGCCGTCGCTATTCTGCGTTCGTCCGGCACTTCATTACATTCGTTCCTCCCATATTTGTTTATATACGATTATTGTAATATTAATTTTAGTAAACGAAGTATATATATAATAAAGTCATTGATTTCCCAGTAACGAAAAGCCGTTGCTGAACCACGAAGTTAGTCCTCTTTACTATGGTGAGAGCCTGCCGATAGGGGACCTAAAGTTAAATAATGTTTGAAAAAAATTTATCGCAGCAGAGTGGCAACACCGTAGGTGGTCTATCCGCCGTAATAAGTATTTTTGATATTATGAGCGCGATGATAAATTTCATTATAATCGATTCATAAGTTTTAAAGTCATTGAGTAACATACAATCAAAAAATTAGACTAAAAATTCAAAAAACAATTTTGTATCTAACATATAGCAACAAATTTTAGTTTACTACTTTTAAAAAACAACAAAAAAACCAATAATAATAAAATAGCAATAAGAATGTTAAAACTACAGAATATTATAAAATTTACACAAAATTATCAAGAGCCATTATAATTCCGGCATACGGTACTTATGGAGTTTTATACTATAAAATCACAAGAATAGTTCTCAGAAATCGGCAGGATCGAGATGTTTGATTAATTACGTAACTATGGATGAAGTTACGGCCACTCGTGCAGTCCGCCGGCTCATCAATAATACATGAACGAAAGTACCGCCAGCTGTTTAGTGATGTACCCTACACAGTGTAGCAATAGAGGCTGGTTCCTGTTGGAGCGAACGAGAGCACTCATACAAGATGTGCCCGGCGGACGGTTCCGAGTAAATATTGGAGCTTGGTCCAAATTCATAATTTATTGCGCTTGTATCTGGCTCGCGGGCCGCCGCGGCCGCCCGGAGCCGTCAGCGGCCTCGCCCGGCGGTGGCTGACTAACGAGTGTCGGGATCAAGAACAATTAACTTTGCTCTAAATCACAAATCCTATTCGAAGGGGAGATCCTCGCTTAGTAATGGGGCAGTACCGGTCGAGAGTTGCCGTTACTCTGTCCATTCCGGAGTCCAAGCGGTATCCTCAACTTACTCGTAACACTGTCGATGAACAAAAGAAGAGATGGCGTCAACACACTTCGATATTAGGTTTGTGGACAGTGCAACGTGGAGGTTACATGTACGTGTGTGGTACAATGTTCAGGTTTGAATGCATGATTCCTTAAAATCATAAAATAATCAATGAAACCTTGTAATCATACATCGTCCGCAGCACTCGCTGACCCGTAGATTGTTTACTCGTAGTATTTTATTTGTATCAGCAAAAATCTCGTGACTCTTACTAATATGGATGATATAGAAATCGTGTCAGTAGTTTAACATGAGTCCACAACCGAATTTGATTTGAAATTATTTTTTATTTTAATGGTTAAGTTTGCAGTCATTCCTTATGGTATGAAGGGACACAAGAAACTATCACTGACGCGCTCAGTACTATAAAGAACTACATGCGGTGCTACACGTCCGATCAGTACCATGTCCATCACAAGACTGACTCCGTCCATCAAACTGCCCGCTCCACAACCAACTATAACTTTAAACCTAACAAAAGGTGTATTTGGAAGGTAGAATAACATTGTATTGTCGGAATTTGATCACGTGGTCCGATTATACCTCACCTCTAATAACCCTCGTTCAGCCCTGTAATTTTCGTATAATTTTCGGACTGAAAAAGTCCACTGTTGTAGTAGATGAGGATCTGTGTTATTTTCAAAATTGATGAACCCCTTTATTAGATATGTCATGAGATTCATTTGACAGTACATTTCTTTAATAACTTCTTCTTCTATTTAGAATCTGTTCTTTAAATTTAGAAGTTAAAGGTTGATACGTGGTGCAGAGATTGATATCATAAGTGCAAAAAAAAGTATATTCACCGATCCTCGATATTTAAAAAAATATAGGTTAATTTGGTCTACCGGTCACAGCAGTATTTCCCCGGAGAAGAGCCAACGGTGTTGGGGCCTTAGCTGGCGGCCAGAGTTCAGGAGATTTATTTTGGGGAAGCGCGAGACTATATGGAGTGTTCGCTGCCCAAGGATATTGCTTACAACACACCAGCATGTCTTCATAAATCTGGGTCACCGCCAAGTGATACCGTGGACCGGCATCGGCCGCAGGTTTAACGGTACGGTATTGTTCTAGAATCGTCTTCACGAGTGGAATGGAGTCACTAACAACTGGAATACGGAGCCCTCATTGGATCACCAAACTCTATGTGTGGATCAAACTTGTTTTTTTACCTGTACGATATATAAGGGCTAAATCACACGTGATACACCAACAGTCAGACAGGTAACCGAGTGATCCTGTAAAGCTCTTGCAGTTTCATTGGATGAACAAAACGCTTAATACCTGAAAATTTGTTGCAATATCGGTAATCGTGATACTAAGATTTATTATAAATATACCTGGTAAGCGCTCTTTTCATTCAAGAAGTTGTACTAGTTCTGCTTAAGCTAGTCTTAGTACTTAAGACTCAGTTAGTAATCTAGACAAGCATCTCACTAACGGCGCTGCGGACGTGAGGCCCCGTCCTGCCGTCCGCAGTCCGCAGTCCGCAGTCCGCAGTCCGCACTCCGCACTCCGCACTCCGCCGGTGGATTAGCGGATAACGCTGGACCGAGTGCGGATTATCCGCATAATCCCACAACAACATTCTACTCCAGCCGGACTATTAATGTAACAAAGTGCAAAAGTAACAAACTTCAAGGAGTAGTGGAGTCTCAGTATGAACGTTACACTACATGAGACACACCATACCATTTATAATGTTATATTTATATTTGTTTTCAGGAAAATAGTTGGCCTATCAATCCATGCTAACCTACCCTGCTCATACGGCATATGATATTAGAATAAATGGTTCTCGGTTCCTATTACTGAAGCTTGCTGGGCTATATACTATGCAGTTTAGCTCGTCATCCCGATGATACTCGTGGATGGTGGTAGTGTTATTTGTCTATATAGCAACCGCCAGCCTTCTAGAATCCAACCACTCGACCATTCAGGTGACTCGTCCGCTCGTTTGTCGATTATTGAAAAATAGACCATCTGGTGGTACATGATCACGTAAAAAGATGGAAGAAGAAGAAGAAGATAGAAAGCAGTGAACCCGTTTCACTATCAAATGTTTCAAATTTGCCATTGCAACAGGTAAAACAACAGTTTACAGCTGTGGTTGGATGATGCATTGACGAAATTCAACTGAAAAATACAGAGTTAAGCAACCTCCAACAGAAGGGAACCGGTGCCATTGTTTCGTGTATCGTTCAACAGAGAGCTGACTTAACCAGCCATTTAGATTTCAATTGAAACTAACAATAACGTTATGGTCACCGTTGCAATATAGGGGCCAATCGTTATCACTTGACTATCAACTCGTATCTGTTAGTTTTAATATTGACAAGGTATGTCTAGATGAATGTTAACTAGATATCATATTATCATTACGACGACAGAGATTGACACGACAGTGGTGGATTAGCTGTGACCCGTAACGACAACAAAATATTAATCTCGTTTCTAATCTATCTGTTGCCTTAAAGCGTTCGTCTTGTGTTTTTATATATCAGGTGTAGAGGAGGGCGTGTAGATTATCTAGATGCGCTCACAGCCTTGTGACCAGTGACAATAGTTGTACAGTTTATTGTACGTTACCAGCTACACCGCGATCTGACGAATCTCAGATCAGATCAGATCAAACTTGATCTCTAACTGTTGGTCTCATTTGAAGGCTGAAACTTAGAGTGAGTATGCTATGGAGGGAATACACACATGGATCTAGGCTGCAGTGTCCACTTAACACCAGTGATCAACATACGTATTTACTAGACAGTGTGAGTAATAAATGTCATATGTTAAGCAAACACTCATAAACCTTAATAGGAAGACGGTCTACCGCTGTAATCAGTTATTGTTTAGGTTAAATGTCTCTAATATTACAGAGAGAGAGGGCGACTCCTCGGTCGGTTTGTGTATATGCAGAACGTAATCTTCGGAAC
Source organism: Megathymus violae (assembly GCA_003671415.1). NCBI lineage: Eukaryota > Metazoa > Arthropoda > Insecta > Lepidoptera > Hesperiidae > Megathymus > Megathymus violae. The sequence continues at coordinate 89,097 of PDGT01000006.1, read as the reverse complement.
AACAGCATCTATTTGAAAAAATATTTTGCCATTTGAAATATACATAATTATCGATGAACACACGCTATATATCATTAAAATATTCTTATTTTTTCAACCCGCTAGTTGCCTAAAGAAAGAAACGCACACGAACGATGTTTTTTTTTAAATAACAAATTTATTGTTTGTGTTGTGTATTGTTGTATTTACTCTCAGTTGGGTCTCTGAACAAATAAGTAAATTAGTGGATAGAGACCCACGTCCAGTGAGACAATAAGTCACTACATAATTATGTAGTATAAGTTGCCTGGTTTAGTGATTAATTAGTGTAACCTGCTTAATTACACACAGTTATTATGTAATACTACTAGCAGGCATACTTAAACGAGTACAACACACAAGTTCTAAGTCGACTACACAAAACTGTGTTAAAACGGTAATCGCACGTCGTCCTAGTGGTGACAGCGCGACTCGCCTGCGAAGTAACACGTAGCTCCTGTTGCACGATGTAGAAAATAATTGGAAGCATTCACACTTGATTCCATCTGTAGTTGATAACATACACATTCAGGCTAACCTTGTATTTTTTTAAGTTAATAGCCGACAAACGAGCAGACGAGCCACCTGATGATAAGGGGTCACCGTCGCCCATGGACATCAGCAAGACCGAAGGTATCACTGATGCGTTGTCGGCCAGGAAATTAGAAGAAGGTTAGAAAGAAGGTACTGGCTCTCAAGTCCGCAGCCGGAACACGACGAATCGTTTGGTGGCAGACTCAACCAGAAGGGTGGTAGCTAGCCAGGCAGGCTTCACGGATATACCAATAATACCAATTAACAATATAACAATAATATATACATACATATATATATATATATATAACAATAATACCAATAATAATATTAATGACTTAATAATAATACTGATAATACGAGTATAACCCATACGCGAAGCCCTATCACCAAGCAGGCTGGCTTCTTTCGCCTCTTACGACACCCTATTCTGCCAGCATGGGATTGGGGGGAGTATTCTAAGCCGCCTCAATAAGGCTTATATCAGACGTCATTGTATTTTGAAAGCGGATTGAAAAAGCGCAATAAAATTTTACTCACTATCTTTGTGATGTATACGAAGGCTATCATTGTAAAAGGTCAGCCTAGTTATCATAATTAAAATTTATCTTCTATTGGCCGAATGGCGTCGCATCGATAAATCCATGAAAATAGTTTTATAATAGGTATGTAACGTGATTATCATTTTTTTAATTGCAGGGAGTATTTTTTAATTACCACACTGTCTTATTTCAGTGCTACGACTGTGAGCAATAGTAATAATAATATATATATTATCATCATATTTCTTCAAACTCAACTATCTATCAAACTTACTCTGAATATTGTCGTAAATATTGACAAAAAAAACCCTACAATTATTCTATTCCTCGTAATCTGCGTTCATCTCGTTCACTTGAAATGTGGTTTTTTAGAGGTTCCTTGCACACTCACCTTTTTATCATAATGTAACCTGCTACCTACTAGGCTGTCCAATGATGAGACGATGCAAGTAACACACGAAATGGACTACTTAATGAGCTCGCGGAGCGCAGAGGTGCTCATTAAATTGCCACTAGGATCACCCGGCGCTCACGCCGCCCACCGCAACGAAAGCAACATAGCATGACTTTGTACATCCCTTATAATATAATTAATATCGATCAAGTTGTGAGCGTTATTAATACATACAATATTCTTAATTATTATTACATTTAATAAAAGGAAACCTGGATATTAAACTGCGCCGAGTACTTTATGACTTTAAAGTTATTACACAGAATGGTTAATTTCATCCGTTGTTTTATTCTTTACTTTTAATATTAACTTAGCAGTGGTAAACAGGCAGCGATAGCCTCGTGATTTGAAAGTTGATCTGCCGTTTGGGAGACTCCCGTTCGAATACTGTACGAACCTCTTAATTTTTCAAATTATATGCGTATTGCAAATTAATTATCACTTTCTTCGGGTAATGGAAATATCGTGAGAAAACCTGCATAACTAAGAGTTCTTCATTCATTCCGATGTAAAAGGAAACCCGACTTTCCATAAATTTACAACATATTATCACCATGCGAATATTGTTACTATTTTTTGTAGAATAACTCGTGCTTTAAATATATTATTCGCGCTCTATGTACAGATCCAATTTTCCTATAAGAAAAATTGGAATAAAACTTTATTTTAAAGAAAATTAGCACGAAGATTGCGTTTTACAACGATTTTCAGCATAATATTTTGCCGGCGGCTTCGTCTGCTGTTTTAGTCCTCTACCTTTAGTAACCCCTTACTTGCCGCTACTTTATTTATATGATCATTGCATTCAGTACGTATTTTTTTCGAGATTTATAGGTCAAGGAAATAATAATACTTAACGCCGACTGAGGGATCTCTTCCAAGCAAACAAATCTTAAAGATTTAAACAGATAACTGTGCGTCCAACAGTATTTTAAGTCTTTGAAGTTAAAAGCCTTTTAACAATAAATCATCGTATTCATTTCGAAAGTTCAACATAGAAATGGAAAAACTTTAGATATTAATAATTTAATTTCGGATATTTTTACATTATAGTATTTTACATATAGTACATTATAGTAGGTTGACGCGAACACTTCCTTCGTTATTGTCAATGTAAATTTAAAGACAGGTTTAACGACATTATTATAAAGTACAATTAAAGGTCTATTCTAGGTAGAGTTTGTTAGATATAGCGATGTAATTAATAATTTCACGAGATGTTTGTCGATAATATCGTCGTTCAGAGATGTTATCACCTCAGCTCGTCTAAAATGTAGTAGTTTTGTATGAAGAACCTTACCACTTCTGGTCATGACGCAAGTACTTAAGTATTTTATTTATGTAACCCAACCGTCACGGCCGTCAGTGACCTGGCCACGATGCTACTGCCGCGGTGTTCCTGCTCGACAAATAATTTATATACACTGTTCTCAGCAATTATACTGTATACCATATGTTTGCAGAGACGTACCAAGATGTTAGGCCCCAGAATTTTGAGTAATCAAAGTGTTGGATTTTCTGAAATCTTTGTTCGCTCAGACTTTGTTACTGGAGTTTTGAGTCGCGACGATTTATTGCTTGAGACGTAAAGCGACTTTACTTCTAGAGATATTAATCATAGTGAGCGGAGGAAACTGTCGCGAGGAGCTTCACTGTGCTTTATATCTACACTTTAAACTACCTTTTTAATCGGGTTTTTGTTCATCTAAAGCAGGTACCTTTTGCTGTTATTGCAAAGGAAAATGAGAGTATAGAAATAATACACAATCACAGACACGAGCACCATAATGGATATGGCGTTGGAGTTTAGATTGATCAGCGGCGGGATCAGATCGGTTTTCAGGAGCTCAGGGTGGCGATACGCGAGCTTGAAGTTTATTGTAGGGAACAGTCTTCGTTTGTTTGTGTGTCGCAATAATCATATGAGTACCATGACGAATTAGAGAATCGCTGGTATAGCTTAGTGATACGCATAATGTCTCATTTTTTATCTTTAACGTGTATTCAAGCCGGCTGAAATATTCATCGTGTACCTTAAGTATTAATTACATGTGTGTATGTGACGAAGGCATGTAACATGTTTGAGGTTCTCTGTTACAAACACTGTCAGTAAACAACCGTTACACAACTGGGTCGATGTTAAAGCGCCTTTTCAAATTATAAGTGTATGTATAATATACGTAAATGAATAAATGATTTTGAATTTGTAAGACAATCTGTCTGATGATTTTGTAGGCACCTTCGTTACACATTCATACATATTTATGTAGTTTATAATATGTATTACTCACAGACACACACACATATACTTATGTACTATATTATGTTTATATTCCTTACACATACATATATGTCACACACATACATACACTAACACCAACACACACGCGGACTCGAACCTGGCGCGTCTCGGAGTCCACGCGCCACTTCGCATGCCGATTTCAGCCGACCCCACAGCGGCTGGGCAGGCGCACGGCGGTTTCACTGCTCTCCGCGCCTCTCACACCCCGCGCTGACGGGATCGGCCGGCGCGCGCGCTGCTCAGTCCGCGCTCGCCACCAAACAGTTTGCTTTCTTTCATCCCGCGCAACACCCGTGTCGCTTGATCGCTTACCTACAGTTCGCTCGCTAGTACTTTCGCTGTGCCTGACTATTGTTTGCTTCTATTTTAGTGTTTAGACTATCTACTGTGCTTTCGATCTTCTATCACTCTCTCTCTCCTTTTATTTGTTATGGTTAATTTCTTGTGTTGTACTTGTGAAATAAACCGTTTGTGTCCGGACTGTTACAATTTGTTTGTGTCGCGTTCCCATTACCTACTACACTCGTGACCTAGACCACTTAGGCTTCCACACGCCTTACCACACGTCCATTGAATCCACTAGCGATGCCCGAGTTCGAATCCTAAATACTATTGTAATTTTCCAAATTAACAATTTATTAAAACTCTCGGACGGATTGTGTGCGACAGAACTTTTGTTCGTATTCAACGTTATTAATTATCACTTGCTCGACTGAATATGAACATGGAGAGGAAAATGTGTAATGTTAACGCGTCTTTTTGTAAAGACTTGAGTTCAGTAGTGATTTCGTATGTGATTTCGTATGGATGTCGTATTGACTCAATTATTTATAAGTATATTCGGTAATGAATGAACATCAATGGCGCTAGTGATGACGTCGAGCCTCCGCTAATACGCTCCCGTGAGAATAATATACAACATTATCGATTGGACATCTTCATTCGTGCTGCCTCACGATCAGTTATTGCTTGTACACAATTACTGGTATCTAGTGAGTATCGGTGTCGATCAAAAATGTATTTAATGATTTTACAATGCGACGTTACTTACAAGTGGCATCAGCAAATTAACATGAAATAAAGAGTTTAGTTTCAAGAGATCTGGATATAATTAAAAGATAATTTGGCCAATGTTTTATTAATGAACAAAATTGTTTTGAAAGTCCATTAGAATATTTGCATTATTTAATAAGTTACAAATGATACGAAAATGTGAAAAATATCTTTAATTTTCATAAATTGTTGTATCAACTGATTCTAAGATCATAGATATATATAAATGACCTGAGAGATTCTTTGTATAATATGTAATAATTAAAAAAATCATTTTGTTATTTAACAAGTCAAATGGCCGTTATCTTGTAAAATTTAAAGAAAACAATAAATAGAAATACAGTTGGAAATAATAAACATTGCAAGTAATCGATTCTTACTTTCGTAATACGTCAAAATATCTTTCGTCGGTACATTTGACTTTCTTACATTTTGTAACATTATCATTATATGTATGTCTAATGGTGAAATACCTATACCTACCTACTTATCTACCCAGTAATAATTTATTATTAGAATTTAATTTAAGTACATTCATAGATCTTTCGATACACAGCTGACTGCTCGTGAGGTCGCTACACGCGAGCGCGAGAGGGGTTGTGCAAACGCGTTCCCGTATCGTGTAAGCTGCACGTAGTAATTGTGTTCGTAATAAACTGTTGTCCATAATTTTGTCTTTTCTTAAAATTTCAATTGAAACATATAAGAAGAAATTAACTGCATATATATTGCAAGAGGACTTACTCTTTTGATAAAATAATTAAATTTTCACTTGGACCATACACCTTGAACTGCCGCAACTTCTTATTATTGTATCCGTATTAAATACAAAGCTACCCACACCGGGTTTAATATTTTACTACTAATAATATTGTTCTCATGTAAGTGATATTTGTTATCTTAATGAGAAATAAAGATCTTTAGCCATAATTTAATTCGTGTACGATGCAATGTAATAATGGAAATCAACACACGAAGGGAATAGGCCCAAAACTGTAACGTCAGATGTAAGTTGTTCGATAATAAATAAATAAGCAGCAATGTCTTGCCTGTACTGCATTCCCGAAAAAATATTTTTGGTAATTAAATAATCGTGGTGTATAACTAACAGACTCAGCAGATTAGCGCTTTTTTAATTTATTGCCGTTATCGTTAGACGGGAAGCCGGAACTCTGCTCGAAGGATGGTTTGTTACCTTTAAAACCTATAACTAAATATATAGTAGTTGTTCGTTTACTTACACCAACGCCACTAATTACAGCCTCATTCGTAAGTATTTTTTGCAAAATCCTCATTAACCGAAAAAGAAGCTGTTAGCGACGCTGTAAATTTAAAAGATTTGTCTTTTTTAGTTTTTATTTTGACTATAGGTAACACTGTGTCTGACGACCGTTTTGACAGTCAGTCTGTCGCTAGTAAAAATCTCGGAAAGACACCGTATTATCCCTTTATTGATAGAATAAATTAAGCTAGCTACCTTAAATATTAATAAACTGTTGAGTTCACCAAATACGGCGTATTCTTAACGAAACTACACCAGACCAGACGGATCAATTATACAAGCAAACGGCAAACATTTTAGTCCATTAGGTGATTGCATTTCATTCGATATTAACATTGGGTCAGTCCTCGAGCACAATATTTCAAAAGTAGTAGTACAAGTTCCGTTATTTTTTAATTAATTATCGGCTTTTTGATAAATCAAAAGCTGGTAGTTGGTGAATCCAGGACTCTCAACTTCCGCTGACCAGCTCAGCGGCAGAAGGGAACGGCTGAACACCAGGACTGGACGGGACCACTATCCGGTGTCGGCTCAAAATGACCCAATCCTCTTGTCTCATTTTACTTATAACATTCATAAGTATTTTTATTATCAAAGATTTGTACCAATTGTTTTTTGAGGCAATAAAAACATTTTATTATTATTATCACAAATAAGAATTTTGTCCTCAATATATTGCGGTCCCTTTATATCTAATATTAGGTTTGTTCAGGTACTTACTTTACAGAATATTAATACTCATTTTGTCATATTGCTAATTAATCTTTGTCCATCCATCCGTATTTCATCAATTTCAAATAACCGATTAAGCTAAACAGTTATTCAAATCAGACGATAATTAAAATGGATGTCAATAATAGAAATTTAATCGCAGCCACGGTTTGGTTGTTTATTTATGTTCTATCTACGAATATGTAGCGCATTCATAAAATTCATGAAAACGAGTGTTGATATCGGTCCATTACGCAAGCAAATGCTTCTTAAAGCCTACATTTGAGTGAAAATATTCTGACCATAAATTCGTTTCAGAGCCATCAATAAGTGTAGTGATCATATTTTCAAACGTCTGTGTGTCGGCTAGTTTTTACCAAAAATGTTATACTTCGTCGAATTCGGTCCTATAAGCAATGACTTACAACAGCCTTGGTGGAAGTTATCAACAGTGTGATCCAGGATACGTGACGCCATGACTTATCTAGCAGGATGAAATAATCAAAATAATTAGAATAAGTAATTTTGCCTCATCTAATAACTGCTTAATTTTCACAAAAAGTTCACTGAATATAACTTCGGAATTTTCCGTTACCTATATCGTTATGAAATTTGCTAAAATATTGTGCATGCTTTAAGCCTCCTATTTTAATTGGAAATTAAACCTGTGAAGCAGGCAACGTCGCGTGCTAACAAAAGCTCACGTAATGTGTGAATTAGCGGCCACAGGCGTCAAGAAAATCCCTCTAAGCCATCCGCTGATCTGGCAGCATTCATTTTCGCCAAACAATTTGAACCGCTTCTTCCAATTTTATTAGAAGACAGCCGTTTCTTGGAAGTGCGTATTTATTTGAATTGCTTTCGTAATCTGTTTAAAGCTCGGTCTTCAATCAACAATCCCGTCGGGTCGGTAATCTTCAACTAATTTAATCAATCTGTCATCACCACAATCAATGACGACTCCGCCCTGGCGTCGGGTATCCTCTCACATTCAAAAAAATCACTACTGGCCTGCAGTTGGGCAGGCTTTACATGTTTTGTGCGCTTTACACGCTTCCGTAAGTATTTCTGGATTTATATGTACTATATATTATAGCTCTCCGCTATAAGGTTTTCTCACAATGTTTTCTTAGGCCAAAGCAAGCGATAATTAATTTCTGATTAACACCGGATTCTGCGCGGATTCAAACCGGAGCACCCTGTGTGAGCAACCTACGTAATGCGACTACACTGTCACCAGATGGTTTTTCGCATCAGCCGGCCAGGACTATACCGCACCTACTAGATCTATTTAGATAAACGAAGCATTGAGACGTTACAACTGTGGAATCCCAGCCACGACTACGGCCTGTACGAACAAATTTTTGTCGCAAGAGGATGGCCACAGAATATTTGTGTACTGTCACTACAGTGGTCACTTAACAAAAGGTGATGTACATATCTATATATTACGTTCATATTTAAATTGGAACAGTTGTTAATTATATTTTACCAGTTCACCAAGAAATTAATTGCCAATGAATTTGGTAACAATCGTTAAAATTTCAATGATTTATCTGTAGACTGCACTGTAATAAATTCTTCATTAATAGATGTGATGTCTCCGTCAACATCCGCGATTGAGACGAAAAATACGCAAATCGATCCAAAAATCTCAGATATACTGGTAAGGATACATACAGAAGAAAACAATATTTATTGTTTTATTAATTCATTGTAATTAATTAACAGATTTCTCTTTGGCTCTTTCATTTCTATTTTTGTCAATACCTTCTTGTTCGAAGTTGTTTAAAATAAACATAAATTCCTCATTTCTAAATCGCTGGAAGTACTAACGAGGCTGGAGCACCTCGAGGTCTAAGTAAGTTGTTCCATGGAAACCTTACTTCAAATTAATTTGTGAAATGTAATACTGAAACTTCGTCCTCCAAACTTAGAACCAACTTCTCACACTTATTACTTGCGTGAACTCCAAAATATTTCAGCGGTGTGTCGGGACTCGACCCCAACAACTTTCTGGTGACGCACATGAAGTGATCGGCGTGTGGGCTTCAGATACCACGACAGAGTCGTAAATAAAGAACTGGCCTATCTTCTACTGATTACATTTTTCTTTCGTTACATTCCATTCTTTTACATCATACTTGCTCTAGCAAAATATTTGTATCAAACGCATTTCTCAAACATATTGGTTTATTTTATTGCCGCTTAGTTGAAGAAAGTAACCTGATTTGAGTAGATTTCACACGAAAAATACAGAAAATGTAAGGTAACATAGGTTAAGCATCGTTAAGTTGTTCATTAAAACCGAATTATTAAAATAAAATTTACTCGAAAATAGGAATGAGCACGACCCAAACCAACATTATAAAATATATTTTTGGACATAAAATTTTAAAATAAAATTATAAAAATCAATTTTTTTTTATGCCTTGGGCATGCAAATGAGCAGACGAGTCACCTGATGGTAAGTGTTCAGCGCCGCCCATGAACACTAGCAACAGCAGGGGCGTCACCAATGCATTGCCGGCCTCGAAGGAAATGACAGAAAATCAATTATGGCACCCAAAAAAAACAAAGCGTGCGTACGAGCGATAAACATGTCAAGTACACTGCAGTCGATCAGATATACCTAGCTATATGTAACTCAACTCATACAGAGGCAACGGAGTGTCTCGTATTCGCACGCACACACACAAGAGAGTCGAGAGTGGTGGCGTAGAGGGGCATGACGGCATGAGAGAGCTTCATGCCATTTGTCGTAACCCCCCTTTCTTCACCGGGGGGTTGTTGACCCCCTCGAGTGAAATGTCTGAGCAAGGAGGGTTTCCTTGAGTTCCGAATGCCCCACGCATGGGTCGCGTTTCGGTGGTTGCACACCATGTAGGAACTCCCCGATTGATTTATTGACAGTCGCCTTCACGGCATACGGGTAGGTTTTACTACCGAGGCGTGCCAGTAGAAAAAGTGTTCTAACATTGAAAAATACGCTCCACAGATGCGATTGTGAAATCCTATTGCGCACACAATCATACAAGACGGTTGTCAGAACTCGCAGCTTATTTATTAAACATTGGTATTGAAATCTCGTAAACAACTCTACGTATGAAGAAATAAAATATTTTATTGCGGCCATGTTTTTCTATTCAGCGAGACTTACGAGTATGTCGAAATGACGTCGTTTAAGGCAAGGTTAATACACACGCTGTTATGATTGCGTGATTGTCCCTACATCGTAATAGTGACACACACAAATATATCAATCTTGAAGCAGGGGGCACCAAAGAAGCATGTTTGGTTCCGGAAGGTTCCAGTTATTTCAGCCTCGATGGACATTTTGTTTTCATATAGGAGTAGATGCAAAGGGCATCATAAATCCTCGACTACTAGGTAATCGATATACCCACTGAATAACACAAACTGTGTAACGCTCTGTTTAGTTCCAGCGATGCTTGTTGAGAGTTTTATTACCTGTCTAGATTGTAAAAGCCAGTTGTAAATCGGCTACCGATTCGTTGTTGGCCAGCAACTGGTATTATGGATATCACATCGGGCATCAGGTAGATCTGTCTGTTGGTTTGTCAAATATTAATATTAAAAAATAGTGCATTAACGATAGTAAATGTCGCAGACAATGACAAATATGTTTGGTAGACGGATCACGGCCCTTGCCCCGGCGATGGCTCGTTCTTCAACGGAGCCTGGGTGAGGGACAGGCATTAGGGCAGGACGCATTTATGTTTAGACTAGTGACTCTCTACCAGAAACTTAACGTTTTATTTGTAATTATTGTTAAAACAGTGAAATTTTGTGGAAACGTTACTGTGCTCAAATTACCAATTATTCGCCAAAATCAATTTAATTTAACAATAAAATGTTGCAAATAAAATACTTTAATTGAAGCTATACCGTGTTTTACTTCTGATGTCTGAACAATAAGCGACTTACGTATATATTTCCCCGTACTCTTGTAACTTTCAAATTCCATTGATTAGAACCACGCTGTTCTTTCGTAGTAAAGTTTCGCATAATCATGATTAATTTTATTTACATTTACGTACATAATTCAAATTGCCTCTGTATTCCGACCGTAGTCTATCTTGTCCAATGTAAATCCCTTCAAACGCCTTCTAAATCATGTTCGCCGCGCGCCGGCTGAATTGTATTCAGATGAAAATATAACATTTTAGCCTCAAAGCCAGATAACTCCGATTATTTTTTTCCATATACAAAAACCTTTCATATTTTTTGTGTGAGAGAAATCCGTAAACAAAGTTACATAAGCTCTCGGAAGAACATAAAAGCCTAAAGCATATCGGCTCCCGCCTTAATCTGCCATAAACAATCGCAACGAACAAAACCTTGCAATAGTAAATTTCAGGAAAAGTCATCTGGAGAAGTAATGGCTGAAATTTTCTGATCGGTATCGCGTACCGACCGAAAGTAGACTCTATATCAGAGATGATAATATCGAAAATATATTGCCCGCTCAGCGAAACTCTTTCACAGTCTGCGTATAATTGCAAAGGAATGTACAATCTATTCGTGATACGTTAGAGTCGTTTTTGGCTTGCGTTGCGGCATCACGGGTGCGTCGCGTCGTTTAATCTGGCTGTTATTTTTCCGGTCATACATCAAAGTGGCGACTCCTCGCGGCAAATTGTATCAAACTCGTTGATGTATGTGACAAGGGCTGCGAATGTGTGTGCGTGATAGTATTTTACTGATGTTTATGTGTTATTTGTAAGTTTCAGCTGTGTGTGTGTGTGTTTGCGGCAGCTGGACTTGTGTGTGTAAGTTGGACACTATTATACTACGTGTGGGTGCGTAAGGATGCATTAGTGTGCGATTCGATTAAGAGTTAGTCACACGATGCAGTTTGTAGTTTTATTTTATTTTTCCATTTCTTTGGAAAACTTACAGCTACACAAAAAATATTTATATCTATAATCACTTTAAATGTGTGAAAAACCAAATTAATTTTGTGACGGACTCTATAAACTTTTCGTTCTGTGATTTTTGAGCATAGTATTAATATTTGACACATTTAACAATGACAACGAAAATAAGGTATCGTTATGAAATCAATCAAATTTTATATATTATCCTATGATTTTTGAATAAATTCATACACAGGTATCTAAATTAACTTTGGATTTTGCGCCGCGTATGAAGCATCGGTACTTTCTGGTTTCATTCTGACGCCTCCTTGTCTCTTGCAACTCGCCCTCGGTGTTATCTATATTGATAGCTGACGCTTTTTTGAGTCATATTAGAAAAAGAGCAACTAGAACTCCTTATTAAACACAAACGATTCCTCTTACATATATCATAACTGATACCAATATGCCAACAGCGGCGTCAAGACGCCATTGTAAACATCGGCGTTAGATATTTTTCTATATTTTGTATTACAATTTACTGATGTGTTATTTTTTCTCGTTATCACAATTTTGCTTTCACCTATTAATCATGTTCGTCTTATTTGTCTGGCGTTTCTCTATACATATAATTCATATCAATCGCTACACAATGAAGTCGTAAAATTAGAAATAAAACATACTAATCATGTATTTAAGAGTTAAAATTAAAAATATGATGGTATGTATGAAAATAACTTTTATTTAAGTCAATGATTTATTTGGGTGTTAGAGCTCGAACTTAAGGACGAAACATGTATGTACGTCAAATGTATTAAGGTTTTGTGCGTACTATTAATTAAATATCACTTTTTTTCAATGAAAGAATGAATACCTGAACATCTGTCATGCTAAGAGACTAGCCTGCGCAGTGGACCCCTCTATTCATGACCAGCTACCTGATGATAATAGGTCGTAGCTGATTTTAAGAGGGTCATAATTACCGTAGCATGTATTTATTTACTTGAGGTATTGTGGACAATCTGATTAGTCTAGCTAAGGAAATTGTGAAATAAAAAGCGGAGCGTAAAATTACGTGCGACATTTAATGGCGACGGACAGCGGAACAGGAAGGTTACAAAAAATCATGAGCATAGATTAATACATTAAGGATGCGTTCATAGGTAGGCAGCATTCAACATGCATGGACTGCGTTCATATTTCAATATCTACCACTAGTGTCATCAGGTTTAACAAGCAACCCGAGCCCATCGACCCAATCAAACAGCTGTGGGTCGTGTTGATAACTGAAGCCAAACTCTACTTTAATATCCTGGAGTTTAGGTTTCAAAATTTGGGACTTCACAACAATAAAAACAGGTATGGCAATACAGATTATAGTTCTGAAGTATCGGTGAACCGGTCACAAGGGGTGAGATCAATTTATTTATAGCTCTTGGCCAATTTGCCGAGTAAGTGTGTCTCTTGTGTTTTGCTTCGAAGTTACTTGATTAGTAGATTCTTGTGAGTGTTAGGACTGGTCAAATATTGGACGGAGCGAACCAGCTTCACTTCGCTTCCTCGAAACTTCGCTCAGATATACAAACTCGCTCAGCACATGCGATGAAGGAAAGGCTGATTGATTTAGAATTTTGCAGTGAATAAATAAATCATAATCTGTCGTCTATTATACAACGCGCTTTCTAGTCATGACATGTTGACATCTACCACTAAATAACTTATGAAAAAATGCAGTCGTTGGCTTCTTGAACAACCTACAGACTATTTTCAATCGATCCATGAACCATCATTATTTGGATCTCCGCTCAATATCTGGGTAAATAATTTGTATTTTTACCAGATATTTTTAAATGTAAGTTTGTGGATGTAGGCCTAATTAATAAGATTTTGTGTGTTTGCTTACTACAGTTTAAAAAAGGTTGATTTAAAATTATGTTATCGGACATTTTGACCACTGGACGGGGTCAATAATGTCTGCAGGGTATAGAGGATTTATATATTAATAATAAACTTCTAAATGTGTTAATTTAAATAAATAAATCGGATTACTAACTAAGCGGACTAAGCAGCTTACTTGCAACAGTATTGTTCAAACGTAGCTGCAAATTTTCCTTAGTTTAATAGTTCAAAGTATATAAACAAATTTTTATATACAAAAATGAAATTATACATCGCAAAAAGATGTTAGACCATATGAAACTATATTGGTCATCACAAGACAATCTATTACCATTGCAATAAAACTTAATTTCTTATTATTGTAGGGCACAAAGACATTTGCGAAATTACGCCACCGAAAACCTCCAAAGCGGACTTCCTTTAAAATGGCTGACAACAAGAGGAAATAACATGGAAGGTACGAACGAGAAACGCATTATTCTCTTTTCATTTCGGTCGGAAACTGAAATAAAAAGCTCGGACTGACACATGGCCCCGAGCTATGGCAGAATTGGGGTACACGACTTAGGCAACGACCCAACAGGCAACGATAATCCATTTTTTTGCAATTCACTGCCGCGCTTATAACCGCATCGAATTTTCTTGCTTACAAAATCCGGTAATGAATAGCGAAATGTTCAAAATGGCTATTCCTAAATGTGAAACAATTGTACTGTAATGAAAAACTGAACATTCAAGGGTAATAACTTTCAGCGATGACTGCATGCGTTACTATCAATGTTGTCAAGTGTCCACTACAAAAACAGCATTCATTAAAGATACTCAATTGTTACTTTCTACGTTCAAATTATAACATAATGGGCTGAAAGTCGGTGAAGTGAGGGTAGAAATATAGCGTCATCTACTCAAGCTAGGATAAGGTTTGTATATCTCGGGTGTACGGATGGCGGGGCGATCAGTCTCGTGAGAGCCATAGCTGAGTGCGGACGTGTCTGCCCTGACGACTGGTGAACCAACGAGCTGTACAAGTGATCTCGTATTTATACACGAGTAATGCAGTCGGCAATGGACTCATCTCAGTTAATAATAATGTCCCCGTAACCTAGTGGGTAGTGACCCTGCCTACCGAGCGAGGAGCCCCGGCTTCGATTTCCGGTCGGGGCAGACATTTATGTGATAAATATTTTCTGTAAACGTTAACATGTTCATTTATCATTGTGGACTTCTAAAATAACTAATTGGGTACAGTATATTACCTTATTTTCATTTTATATCAAAGATTAACATAAAAAAGCGTCATGAAACATAACTCAAATTGCTTAAAAAGTCCAAAGTGCTCTCCTAGAAACACGATACAAGAACGTTTTGGTTATGTGATTGTTGCCTTCAATAAGATTAAACCCATCCTTTTGGCAACTATATCGGCATGTTCTGGTCTTTCCACCACTCCACACGAGCGCTGGCGCCGAGCCAGCTTCCACGCAATATCTATATCCTGATTAAGTGATAGCGTGATAAATATGTCGGCCTCTTACTTAATATGGAAAATATGCCGTCGACTTTGATCGATTAGGTGATGCATAGAATAATTTACGTAACTGAGTGACTGTAGATGGAGGAGATTTGCAACAAAGAACCGCAACACTAACAAGAACGAAAAATTCAGTTTTTTGTTGATAAATAAAAAGTTACCTTTAAGTATTGTATGTAAGAGTTGAACAGAACTTTTAACTCTGGTTAGAAGTTTTCATGTATGTTATTCTAATCTTCGATCAGAAACTGGATCAACATACAATATGATATAATTTAATACGATTACAATATAATATGATTTTATTATCGATTTTACGTTTAGGCATGATCGAAAAATAATAACACAAGTTTTGTATTTATTCTAAAAGCGAGTGCTCGTTGCCGTGTACAATAAAATAATGAAGCACAGCGCAGTGACACACCAGACGGAGCGCAGGGGAACTTTTTCAATCTACCCTAAAATAAGTGCGGAGTTGCCAGTACAATGAGGGTACTTACATGTGTTTATTATGTCTGAAGAATGAAACGTACGTAATATAATATAAATATTCATCTATTGTTGTTTTGGGAAATATGCTGAAGTTAATAGAACTTCAAATAAAATATACAATTATTTTTATTTAATTTATTTAAGTGAAGAATTCGTACAGCATACTATAGAAAACTTAACATTTACCTTCTTTTCTAAATGAAGAAGAAACATAATATATATTTAATTCTCTATACAAAGTAGAGCTGATATCTAGCCCTGTCCATTGAGTGAAATCACTGCCCACAAATATCGTTTCCCTTCATTTTCTAACTGCGACTGCTCTGCAATGAAAGCTACAGACGATATAAAATATCTCACAGTGATTATTGTTAAAAACTTGACATTTGAAAAACATTCACGTATCTCATAAACACTACGGAACCTTCATTACTTTCTCAAATAACTCCCAGAAGTAGAAGATTTCGAAACTATTACTGTACAATCTATTATCTCATACTGCATCACTGTTCGGGGTGAAGGAGAGGCAGATAAATCTTAAATGATTGAAATTGAATAAACACAGAGAATGATCATTAAAATAAGCGTATGTAAATCCCGATTGTATTCCACATATTTATTAAACCATTAAACTAAAATAGTCAGTATCAGTTCGTCAAACACACATCCTATTAAGGATATTGTGTAACCACTAAACGGTATCTATAGAATTAACAAATAAATCTGCACATACTAAAAAACACCACGCAATATCTAAAATTCTCTTGTTGGGGATTTTGTAAAGCTCCCTTCTTTGAACCACCCAACTTGTAGGTTCTGAAGAATATGGACGAAACCAGCACGACCACAAGGTCCCACTAGGTCGGCGACACGTGGTGTCATCGACAGGCTGGGCGATAGCGGCGTGCACAGGATTATGACACTGGGTATGCGGCGGAGTACTCGGTCACAAAAACTTTTCCTTTTATACATTTTTAGCATAGTCACAGCCACTCGACGGATCTCTAAGTAACTCTCTAACCATGTCAACAGAACAAGTCTTAGATGTACTACTATTCATGTACATCTTCTACGGCAACGCAGACAAAACAGCGATCGATCGTCGCAGCGGAAGAAATTCTAATAAGTAAAATAATAAGCTAAAATATTATGACTACTCACCTAGTCAGCTTCAATTTTCACATATTCAAGGTTCCGGCTACTTGAGATTACTATATCACCTGATCACCTATCACCTATCACCTAACACAAACCTCACAATCAAATAACATTAAAAAAAAATCAACAAACGCACTAGTAAAACCAAATCACTACAATTATTATAGAAACTCAGTAATAAACTGTTAAATGTACACACTTTCAAATGTTAAAATTAAAAATCTTTTAAGAAAACTATAAATATACTGGCGCAAACAAAATAGTAAACAATGCTTATCACATGAAAAAAGTAAAATGGCCCCTGCGAAACACAAAACATTTCTGCTATTATAAGAAATAAAACCTTACTAAACAAAAATGCATAATGTACACAAATGATTTATTAGTCTTTTTACGTCTATTATTTTTATTCGGATTATAGGCAACGAACATTTCCGATTTACTCCCGACCAACTGTCGAACTTCCGTAGCCTGCCGCATGAGTCGCGGCTAACCGCGGCTTTCAAATGCAAACGCACACACGTTTGCGAACTGTGCACGGACACCTAAATTTCTTTACATGTGTGAACAAAACTACTGCCGAACGCGATGGCATGCCTTGGTACATTATTTTGCAGCGCCGCTTGCTTATCGCCAAACGTATAGCAAACATAATGTTTGTGTGCTTGCAATTTATAAAATATTAGGCGTTTTTAAGTTATTATATTTTGTTTATTCATTTATTTACTATTAATTAAAGTCATCTAAAACGTACGAACGTTTTATTAAAATATCTGTGAATGGCAAGTAAAGCACTGCATTTCTACCTACAAGGAGCGCACGCCTCTGCTGGGCGATCGAACGGTGCGGTGATTTCGACCATTGAAAATACTGTTGCCGTATATAGTTATTTATTGCTATAGTTACAATTATATGTGTTATACTATTTAACTACTTAAATGATTGAACTGAATACTGATTGAATGTATAGTACTCCATATATTGTAACATAAAACACGTCTTATCGCTACGGGTGCGCTTGAGCAAATGAGCGGAGCACGGATTAATCAGAACGGAAATTATACAACATAGATAATTAAGGAGCTGAATCGCTTAAGGCGGTATGCATCTATGCTACGACACATTAGGAAGTGATTAACTGACATATTAAGCTATGTGAACTTACGTGAACAACTCTATTTAAAAAAAATTGTACCAAAAAAAATGTAACTTATATAATTTTCATAGCTATATATTACTTGACGTATGTTTGACAACTTGACAAATGATGCTCGCAGAGATTGATAAAATATTTTACATGTTGCATACTAAAACACGAGCCGCCAAAATTTGACGTTTAGAACCTCACCGTAGTGTTGCTTTAACGCGCGTTTGTTTTAGTAGCGGATCTCAACAATCCGTTCCAATTGTGGTCTCAAAACGCAAAATTCACGCCTCCCTGGCGCCGAGCCAGAATCAAAACATATTTATATCTCTACCAATTCCTTTCAACCGTTCCATAGTCGAACTCTTTCGCTGGCTTCGATAAAAATACGTGATTTAATTTTGTATCTTGCACAACGGCCAGGACTTTAATTATGTGGACGATGGTCAAGACAAAATTAGAAGGGTGCACCGGAAGGAGAGTCGCCTCGATAACCTACTATATGGGACATATGGTCGCCATTGTTGTACAACTGCGGCTAACCAGCATTAAGGAGCAACATTATTCGTCACCATGATCTTTTAATGTCGTGTCAGGTCAGGACAGGCTTCAGGCTTATCGCCTGGTTATGTTAGAAGACTTGAGGATACTTCTTTAATCGATGCAAGTGATCAAACTCCTATATGAAATCTGAAAATTGGTCTCGAGTTTAGAGTACTCGAGAGAGAAAATGGATTTCACATTTATAATATCAAAATTTTGTTTTAAAATATCCGCTGAGGAGTTTCTTTCGCCGTTTCTACTTCTGAGTGTTTTAACCATTTCGAGACTATAGTAGAAGCAAAAAATGTTGTGCATAAGTGTATTTACTAAATACTTCAATGATTAAATGGTTTCAAATTTGAATTTGTATCGGTAATGCACTAAAATATCTGAATCCAGAGCTATTGAAGTCCGGCGTTCTTTAAGAACCCGAGGGATTTTTATCAAGCAGTCGGTTATTTATCATAAAAAAATATTTTTAATAGGTAGCCGCCCGGCTCGCTTGGCTCTTCGCCAACACCAAAACAATATTTATATCTTTCTAAAAGATCTCCGCCATTCGACAATGGCTTCGTAAACAGCAGCGCCATTATGAGTCGTGATGTAATTATTTGGTTTGAATGCTTCGTTTTAATGGCGAGAAAGACGTCTTTCAAGACGCACTGGAAATTTGTATTGAGACAGTCGAGAAAAAATGGGGTTTTAAACAATACACTGAGCTGTTAAGTCAGAATCCGTCAAGTAGATTGTGGAGTTTCGAACAAAATCAGCAGATTTTTTGACTGAACGTAAAGAAAGCATCTCAATTAATGTTTTTATGGGCATTTTACGAAGACAGTCGTATGTATTTTACATACACATTAACTATTTTATTTTACATTTTACATTACATCGTCTTGTGGCCGTATTGAGGCGGCCTAGAATACTCTCCCCAATCTCATGCTGACAAAACAGGGTGTCGTAAGAGGCGACAGAAGTCAGTCTGCTTGGTGGTAGGACTTCGCGTAAAGATTATATTATCAGTATTATTATTAAGTCATTAATATTATTACTGGTATTATTATCTTTTCGTAAAACCTGCCTGGTTAGCTACCACCCTCTTGCTCGAGTCGGCCGCCAAACGACTCGTCGTGTTCCGGCTGGGGGCTCGAGAGCCAGTCCTTTCTTTTTTACCTTCTTCTAATTTCCTGGCCGACAACGCATCAGTGATACCATTGGTTTTGCTGATGTCCACGGGCGACGGTTACCACTTACCATCAGGTGGTTCGTCTGCTCGTTTATCGGCTATTAACATAAAAAAAACCCTTCATTGTCCCACTTTTGGGTCCGAGTCTCTTCGCACACTGAGTGGTTAAAGTCAAAGTCCGCTAAGTCGTGTGTTGGCAAACTTCACATACCTTCAACAATATAATGTAGAACTCTTGGGTGTGCTGGTTTAGTCATAACATTTATTTATTTTAATATGCACATAATATCGACACTTCGAAGTGCGTACAGGATTTTCATTTGAGTCTCCCGTGCTGAAATGTAATCATCAACATGGCCCTGCTTTATAATGTTTTCCGATTACTGTATTGTAGAGTCACCTGAGAAGCAGTTCTTCACTTGTTGACTGGCAACGGATACGTGACACCCCCGACGATACCGATAATTAATAAAGAGGCAATCAATATTTATAATCAAGGGGCTAATTTATCGGTGTGCCCACTATAATAAAAGTAGACTTATTCTGAGGTTGATCACCAATTATACCGTGTTATCTGATCAATTAGGTGATAATCAAAAGGAGTAGTAATCAGAAATGCCGTATTGCTAGGGTTCAGAATAGTCACCACAATCCCACAACTGAAAACAATCTACTCGATGGTAAGGCTTCTACAGAAGGATTATATTGGTATTAATCTTATTAAAATCATTATTATAATATATTACAGGCACAGGCATCTTCATGGAAAGTCGCCTTCGTTTATGCTATCCCCAAAAAAGGCGATCACAGTGATCCGGCCCATAACATTCAGCCCGTAGCGATAACCTCCCTGATTTCAAAGGTGACGGAACAAGTCATTATTAAGCAGCTCCTGAGTTGTTTGGAAGACCACCAGCTGATCAGCGATCGCCAATATGGCCGGTCGGCTAGTGATCTTCTAACTTACCTCACATACTGCTGGGCTCCAGCCCTAGAAATCTGTTATGAGGCATTATCAGTCAACCTAGATATCGCTAAGATTTTCGATAGGATCTGGCACATGGCCCTTACCGCGGAGCTTTCGTGTTACAGTCTGCGTGAAAAGTTATTCCATTGGATAGCCAGCTTTTTGTCTGAGCAGAATATTAAAGTCGTAATTGACGATTCCTGCTCAAACATGAAACTCCTTAGTGGTGTGGCGTTCCATAAAGGTCTATGCTATTTCTCACACTATTCATTTTGCAAGATAATTTGCTTTTGGAAACATCAAAAAATAGTTTTTTCTTCACAATCCATAGCTGTTCTAGTGCAAGGCATATTGACTCATAATGAAAAATGTTAAGGCTATAGCCAACATGCTAACAAAGTGCAAAGACTTCACATGTTACATGTCTTCAAAAATATATCGAGAAAACCGTTTATGGTTCCTTAAAACGTTTTTCTTCATAGTATTCACTGTACATCTTCAATAATTAAATTTCATCACGCACATAACATTCAAAATTCAAATCACATGTGTGTGCTAAGCCCAACCCAACCAACCGAGCCAGGTTTAAGTACACAGCAATAGTTTGTTATAATCACAAGTTAATGATCCGGTAAAACACAAAGTGCAGGATTTGGACTATTTAATAAACGGACTTATTGTAGCTGCCGATAAAGTAAATAGCCCACGCCACCGAAAGGCACAATTAATAAATTAGGATTATCAGGTTGAAAAGAAACGACCCACTGTAATAACAAAACTAATTAGCTACCAGACACTCAGTTACAGTGTTTTTACAATACACCATTCACACTATTCAGTTATGTGATACATGAAATTTATAAAAATCTTAGATTCTTGGCACTATTGGCCCAGCGTGGAATAAACATCTAGCCTGCTGTTTTTTCTGCATCATTTAGCAATCTTTTGTTTTGATGCGACGAGATTTGGGCCCAATAAATTAACAAAGTCGTTCTACCTCATTTCTCAGGAGTAGCGATTCATCGGTGAGCGACTGCCGGTTACTCTATAGCTTTATTTGATTACAAGGTTACAGATGACTACAGCTCTAGTGGCCACATAGTACCAGATGAACTGGCGTCACGACGGCGACGGTTTCGGCGTCACCGTTGGAAGGATGCAAATGGTAGTTAATGTGTAGCAACAAAGCGGTCCATGTCTACTCGCGTTAATATTATTGTAGGTCACCACAATGATTTGGGGTTCACTGGTAAATGACGAAGTAGCGAAGAAGTCAGTTACCGCCACGATTACGATATCACAATACATTTTCTGGGCTATATAAAGTATAAAAGTTTGGTATTTCATGTACCAGGGATTCATACACTTAAATTGCATTCTCCGTACGAGTTGTCGGGAAATATACTCGTAACGACAACGAATATCGCACATGTCGCCACGTTATTAAATAGTTTACTCGAGCCCAACAAAACATTCATATTTTCTATGGCGCTCTTGTGTTACGAACAACGACGTTGAGTAAACGGCAGCTCGCACGAATTTCATTTGCCGGGATAACTAACATTTATTTAATTTTAAGTAGAATCTGCTTTGGTTTCAAACGTACCAACAGTAGACATGATTGTTTACTTGCTGGTTTTTTGGTTAATTGGCATAAGGGTTGCCATATAATCCAAGGTTGGCGAGCGAAGTACACTTTATGGAACAGTCTCGCCGTCGATCGGAAACTGGCTCTGACTGTCATTTAATTGTATTCTTTCACTGCACGACGTGGTTGGATGGCGAGCTGGCGAAATGATGAGCTCACTTCACCTCTTTGTTAATTTCACTTTCTTAGAAAAATATTTTAACTCTATTACTTTTTGTGGTTCCCGAAGAATTGTATGTCTGTATCACATTGTCGCTGTCTCGTCCCTTAACATCCAGGTCGACACACCGAACGCCACCGCGCCGGCTGAACGTGGAAGCGCTTATGAAACGCACCCACTGGCCGTCACCGATCCAATCAGACCTTGTAACGTACCGTTGATTGAATGAACTCATGAGCTCGACACAGAATTCTGTGACGGCCGTTAGTTTGTCCATACCGACTCGGTGCGGGGTCCCGCGTACTTCAGCGTCCTCCTCTTAGCCGTAGTTAATGTCTGTAATGAACACTATTTTCTACGAAGCACATTTTAGGATTCGGTAATTTTCATCATAATTACTAACGACGTCTCATACTCCGGTCTCGACGTCTCTAAAAAAAGCTAAAGATAAACATTGTTTCCCAAAACTATACTATCCATTTATTTAGGAGACGACTATGCAGTAGAACCATTATTTTTTCATTCGTACCTTTAATTTTTACACACGACCTAGTTACGATACTTTACAGTAGTTTAGATAAACTCTTATAGGACGAACCTCCTCGATTCGATCGAGTCGACCGAGCTCGAATGTATGAGATGTGTCCGACAGGTCAATAGAGATTCCAATAAACTTATTATTGAATAAAAATATCCGTTGCGTCGCGAAACAATGTCCGACTAATTTTAACAAAACTTTGTAATTTGTGTAAATAAGGTATCAATAAGTCAGGAAAGTGGAGTGGTCTCAAATTCAATGCTCATTCCACGCGGACGATGTTATGAATGCAACAAAAAAATAAAAATTTAAAACGCACGTTTTAAACCGGACCGGCCCGCGGCGCCGCGCCGCGCCTTGCGACCGACCGCCATGTACTTAGGATCTTGAATAAGATCGTAATTTCTGGCGAGATTAGGCCTCGGCTTCAAAAGGCCCCAAAGTAAACCGAGCTATCATAATTGTATTTATATCATAATTGTATGGTATCGTGCCAACAAAAAGATTTATTTTGGTATTAATTAATATTGTTCCACGTTCAGCTGCATGACTCTAGTTATGTGGAACACCGCAAGTGTACGTACTACGAGTACTGGATTTGGAAGTTATCGAAGAAAAAGTTGTTAGTTTAGTTAGCGAAAACAAAGAAAGTAATAACTCGGCCGGCACGGGAGCGGAGCGCGGGCGAGCCACGTACACACACACACACACACACACAGCGACAGCATCAGACAGAGTGAACACAGCACGAGATACCACGCATTGTATAATTAATATTTATATTTATTTGTTTTATTTTGTATTGTTTACGTTTTTATGGAACAGGAACACCGTCTGCACTACACTAGTGTTACTATAAAAGTTAGTCACTATCTAACTGATTTGTTAAAGTAAAAGTGACATGCAAAATATGTCATTTTATGTGCAAATTAATATTTAGTTAAACTCATCCCCGTACAGAGTCAGGTGTAAGTTTGCATGGGACATTAGTCATGTTTATTTTTTTATGACTGAAATAGCAGTTTCTGCACAAAATGAAACTTTTTTAACCTTTCCTAAATTTAAGCAAGCATAAATTAATCACATTTTGACTTCCACACGATCGAGGCCGCGAGCCACGGAGACCTAATGGAATCCAAATAATTTCGATGGGGTGCCGTGGGAACTTTTCTAGTACTACAGACGCAAATTATGGTGTTGGCTGTCGAATGGGGTTTAAAAAAACGATACATTGTACTTAATTAATTGACAGAAATAGAAATATAAAATAAAACTTTAATCCTGACTTAACTAATTCTAACTGACCGGTCTCGATTACTACGCGATCGAGTAAGAGTACCAGCATCAGAGGCGACCGCTCGCTTCGGCGATTCGGGCAAGAGAGTCGCGTGGTGGTGATGCTTGCGCATTGCATCACTGGTCCGCGGGTCGCCGGTGTCTTCTAAGAAGCAGCTGATGTTGCGCAAGACTCCCCGAGCGTGTGAACGTTACGCTGTGACGTAGGGGGTGTAAGGGCCGTGTAACACGCATAAAAACAACGGCTACAAAAACACCTCGTATGTGTTCCACGACGACGCGACGCCGCGACACCCGGCACGGACATCAGGTAACATTCGATGTACAACACTGGCCTAAGAAATGATAGAAATATATTAAAAAAATAATGTATATGACGGAGAAGTAATTTACGTAGTGTTTTTAAAAGGTGTAACGTTAGGATCGCTGACGTTACAATTGCTGATTTTCGTGTATTCCTCGGGCAGCGTAACGACGTCCCAGAGAGGTCCGTATTGTACGACAATTCAAGCACGAATGATCAAGCGTCTTTTTTTCCCTCTTACGGGAGGAGGATGGTGAATACTACATGCAGACGGCTGCGCTGGTTATGTGGGACTCTTACCCATTAAACACCAAGCGCGTCGCCAGTGCAGCCGTATTTATAAGGAGCGTCGCACGATCAAGTGTTTACATATTTTTAAATTGGTAGGTAGAATTGAAATTAAAATAACGACCTACTGTTTTAGCGTTAACAAACTCAAAGTAATCAATTGATGGTTTTTGACCCACTTTTTAGATCCCAATTATCCAGGTTTTATAATAGATGAAACGCTGCATTCGCGCCGATATACATATTTCGCTTAAGTTTAGGAATTAAAGAATAACTTATAATTATATAGATTCACAATTAACATATCACGGACATCCATAACCCGATAATGATCATAAACATTAATTACACAAGTACTTGCCCGACCTGGAATGGAACCCGGCACACTTTGCTCGGCAAGCATGTCCGAAGTCGTCAAATTAGCTAATGTGAGTATTATAAATGATTAAGTAAAATTAGCGACACTCTCGGCGTTTAAAGAACAAAAGAAAATATGCAGCCAACGAGAGAATTATTAAGTTACTTCCAGAGGTCATTCCTCTCGAGCTCTGCTGTGCCACAGAATATAAAGGAAATAGGAGTATGTAACCGATACCGTTAATGAAACAATTAAACAATTATGGCTTCAAATGTTCGCTGTGTATGACGCTACAATTGAATTCAGCACACGTTTTTCTTTGTAACAATAAGTCTATTAAAATGCAATACACAGTTTTATTCGATTATTTTTTACCACAGATTAACAGAGATCCCAAGATCTAGATGACATGGTGAGGGTCGAGACATCAACAGAGATGATTGCTAAAATCGAAGTTCCGATCTAAAACTGTAAATTGAGTCATAGGCTTCTTCACAGATCTATTCTTCATAGATTTTGATATGATGGCTTAGAAAAAGTGTGCCGCACGTGTAAGCCGCAGATGTCATGCTGAGGGAGATATAGGTACGAAGAAAATCAATGGCAGATACTATTCCTTTTCGCTTGAAGTTTTATTTTTTCCATCTGGCACTTTTGGTAGCCACACACTATCGTGTAGAACAACGCGAAAAGTCGCCGAGTGCCGTCGTTACTTAGCCGTCATATTCAAAACGTCTCCCTAGCGCCGCCGCCCACCGGCTGTAGCAACAACAGGAGCCTTCAGCTCCGTCGGTATGTACTCGTGCCGTTTTCTAGTAAATTATCTCACAAAGAAACAATTTTCTCTCAGTTATGACTAAAGGTTCAAACAAAGATAGAATTATCATGATAAACGAGTTATTGTAGTAGTGCTCGTCGAGTGTGCGTTACCTCGGCCTGTGGCGTCGATCTTGATCTTGACAATATTTCGTCATCATGCTAATGTCAATTATCTCGGATCTGTTAACTTCAGTGTTAATTTTTGCCAACGTTGTAATCTGATCTGAATGTGTAATGTCATTAGATACCCTCTTTGTTTGCACACTACTGTACTTTTGTACTATAGTATTCTTAAGATGAAAACATGCTCAGGTGAACTCTACTGATTGGTCTCTCTTATTTGAGGTCACCGTTTCATCCAACTGTAGTCAACGGGTACTCGCTAGGTTACCTGACCGTCCGGTGGCTCGTCTGCTTGTTTATTGGCGGTTACCGTGACAAGAGAACTTCATAACATAACCAACTTCCTGTGATGGTACTTTCATTTATTTATTTCATCATTCATTTCATCCTATGAATTCAATTCAGATCCTATGAATGCAGCCTTTTCAAAGTTCAGTTATAAAATATAATAGTAAAAATTAAAAGTATTCAGTCTAATTGATCATATTATTATTGCCATGGACATCATAACGCCCCAATGATGCTCGTAATTAAAATACACGTGAGAGATTGAAGACAAAGCAAATAAACTGCCCTCGCTGACCTCCACATTCGCTTCACGTTCTGCCGAAACAATTGACGCCCCCTCCTCCCCCTA
>PDGT01000006.1:49740-62212 GCA_003671415.1 Megathymus violae | reverse complement strand
TCCCCACGACCCCCCCTTTCGGTAAATGCCCTTTTTAAGACGCTTAATGTCTATAAAAACCCACGTGCCTGAGACAAATGACCGAGGAGAAAAAATATATTACCAGTTACCACCGTTTACCTGCTAACCACTTCGAGCGAAACATTGTAAGAACGATTACAAACTCATGTGCGGTGGCGTTGCCCGATTTATCTTTGAATATTTTCTTTGTACGCAAGTAAGCAAGCAATGTACTTCTAAATTTTTCGAAACAGTAGTTGTAGAAGACCGGACAACAATAATATGAAGTAACTTCGACTTCGGATATTTACGCGGGACATAAAATGATTTTTATTGATAAGAACTTCGCATCTACGGAAAAGTTTCGAGAAATGTGTTCAGAATCATGTAAACAATGTTAACTGGATATTCTGTAAATTTAGAAAAAAATGACAAAGGAATATGTAGTTCAACTGCTTATGGTATTTTTGTTCCCGTGGCTAGAATCGCTAGGTGACCAGGTAGATAGCCATTACCTAAAGAATAATCGATGCCTTAGATACACCTGCATTTATCTATAACTTAAGAACCATCACACCGTTACCAGTAAGTGGACCGACTGGTGTATGCACTGAATAGTGAGGTGCACTTACTATTGTGAGTTCTCTTAACAATTATTAATCTAGATAGTAGTAAAATCGTTAAACTGAATCGAGAAAACGGCTCCAGAGCCGAGTGTATGTACCGAAAAGCGCGCAGAATGAAAGCAAGATAAGTACAGTGATCAATTGTGATTACTTATAATGGTGAATGTACGGCCTCTCTGTTGTCACTTCGCAGCGTAATACTCTTTAGGAAGACACATACAAGCACATAACAAAGAGGCAGTCGCCAGCGTCGCCAGTCCGTATACTGATAACGATTAGTACAGCGGACGCTCGCATGGTTCGACTGGTGCTAAAAACCCGTCCATTAAAATTTGGATGACTACATTTCGATCTGGAAGCCCACCATCGATATTACGCAGTAAAGTAAGCAAAGTAAGCACAAGAAAGGAATTTGCAATTTTATAATTTCGGATTGTACTTCGACTCTACGAGCGTGAGGTTTAGGAAAGTATCTCACCAGTAGTGGTGAGATACACGGTAGTGTGCTGTCGTCTGTATACCCATAGATACCGGGCTTGACCAAATTGCGAAGAAACAGAAGTTGAACAGAACGGACCCCTGAGGAACTCCGGCGTTAGTAACCATCGATTGCGATGAACAACCATTGACGATAACTCGGAGAAACCGTTCGCTGAGAAAGTACTTTAGCCAAACGATAAGGCCAGACGAAAGACCATACACTGGAACCATGCTTAACAGGCTAGCGTGCCAAACCCTGTCGAAAGCCTTCGAAACGTCGAGGGAGACAGCAAGCGCCTCTCCGTTTTTCTCGAGGGCCTCACCCCATGAGTGGCATACGTTAGAAGGTTCCCGGTCGACCAATTTTGGCGAAACCCGTAGTGCCGGTCGCTGAGGAGATCGTTTTGTTCTAGGTATACCATGAGATGCGAATTCCATGTACGTTCTATAATCTTATAGAACATGGAGATAATTAAAATCCGTCGATAGTTATTAGGGTCAGCACGACTACCTTTTTTAGGTACGGATTGTACGTTAGTAAGCTTCCAGGATTTCGGCACAGACTTGCCGAGATAGATACAGAGAGGCGGAACAGACGTGTCAACATAGGAGGCAACTCGAGTGCACGTCCATTTATTGCAATCCCTGGAATTCCATCAGGATCACTGGCTGATTTCACGTCTAGACACCGCAAGGTTTTGAGAACCTCCTTGTTCGTTATGCGGATCTCGGGCATAGAGATACTGTAGTGAGCTATATCTAGTGACATATTGTTACCAGCATCTAGAGCGAGTTTTCGGCAAACAGAGACGCGAACAAGTCCGCGTTTTTTTTAGCCGTATGAACCAGATTGCCATCAATGGATGCAATGTGAGTCGATATAAATTAGTCTCAACGGCTTCGGTAAGAGACCAAAAGCTCTAATGTCAGATGGTTGGTCAGAGAGTTGTGCGCCGATATGTTGGACATGGTTAAGAGTCACCTTCTGTAATGCTTTTTTATAGGACTTCGCGGTGAGTAAACAATTGATTGATTGATTCAATGAGTTCCGTTTTTGCTACGAAACATTTCGACTTAAAGTGTTCGTCACGGACTGCCAATTGAACATTACATCACAATCATACAATGTATGTATGTATGTATGTATGCAAACTTCTGTGAAATGGACCGTTGTCATGATCATTATCATTCAAGTCGTTTCGTCCTGGTCGATAAATGTCAGCGGTACACACAGCTTGAGTGTGAAATTGATATCGCGCTCGCTGTCCCCTATAAAAAAATCCATTATTAAAATTGAAGTAGGGATTTTTCAGTAAGAACCGAGTATCCTGGCTCACAATTGGGCGGCCTCGGCGGATATTGTGCGGATCATTGCGGCTCTACTCACCGACTGCCTTTTACAAAAGATCTCGGTTCTTCAACCGCTCAAAATAAATACTATAAGAACGTCGTCTTCCTTTAAATAACGCACTTAACCCACTTTTGCTTCGTAATATCGAGAGCTCCCGTGCAGTAATTGAATATATTTAAACGAATTATAAAATTGTACAACCAGGTTTTTGTTTGTTCAGATTTTTTTTATCAGAAATTATATTGTTACTAAATTAACAAATGAGACGTTTCCCGAGGTTTTGACAATTTTGAGCATTTTTAGCAGGTCATTACATTGTTATTATTTTAGGTCCTATACCCGTTGCGGGTAACCCTAAGAAATACACTAGTGACAAGCACAGTCACTTACGTATAAAATCTTTAGTGTGTAATAAAATCATAAATCAATTCATTACAAAAAAAAGAAAGAACGTGTTAAAGAAGTGTAATATAAAAAAGTTACATTTTCTGCATATATACAATTTGAATTATATTGTGTGAGGAATTGAGGAAGTCCCCGCTTATGTGTCGCTAAAGTTTGGCCAAAGTTCAAAGGATCATTCAGAGTTCCTTCCACTTGCCAAAATGCTGTAAATAACAAAATTATTGTTCTATTTTATTTTTACGAGCGCTTTCCTCCAAGACAATGCCATGTGCAACGAGGAGACAAGGAGACGGCGCGAGCACGTTAAACAATTAAAGACCTTTGTTTGCGACTGCGAGTGTGATACCTTTATACGGTCCATTTATTTCTGTCATGCAACAGTTATAAAGTATTTGGCAAATCGCTTCAGTTTATTCTCTGTATATTGAGAATTCATCAGATTTATGGGTATGACAATTCGTGAAATGAATAAACGCATATAACGGACGGTGCTACGATATTGAAAATCCTGAGGTTTATTTTTTACAAGACAAATTAATCATCAAAATGTTTACTGAAATTCATCTTTGCTAACGATTCGCAAGTATTTTATATCACTAGCCAATAACTGAGCAGACGAGTTACGCGCTGCAAGTCCGTAAAACTAAAAGCATCTTTGACTTATTGAACGTTACAAGCGAGGAACTCTGGTATTATTGCCCTCCGACATTGCAACATATAAAAAATATTGAAATATTGATTTTAGAAGGAGGGTTGCAGCTAAATATACTACCACTGCCGTTTTATTGATAATACATAAGTATTATGAATAAAAATAGTTTTTGTTAAACACTGACTATGTGAAAATGTTATCGAATGA
The DNA here is from genome assembly GCA_003671415.1 of Megathymus violae. Lineage (NCBI taxonomy): Eukaryota > Metazoa > Arthropoda > Insecta > Lepidoptera > Hesperiidae > Megathymus > Megathymus violae. The sequence goes on along the minus strand of PDGT01000006.1, from coordinate 58,491 downwards.
ATCTTAATACTTTTATAAATGTCTCCTAGTAAAGTGTTGTGTTATGACAACGATAAAACATACCGCGCTCAAAACAACGCGAGCATCGGAACTATTCTTGGAGTTTTGTTTGCGGCGCCGTAAATCCGCGCGCGCCATTTTTGTCGGATTTCCGCCAGTACCGCGATTCGAGACGCCATCTCGTGTAATTTATGATATTAAAATGTCCGCTCCCTGCATCAGCGGTGTTTCATCAAAGTTGAGGAACGGGGAGTAGTTCAAGTGAGTATAAAGAGTCACCACCGTCATCGTAAACCCCATTGATCTAGACAGGTGTAGAAACAGTCAAACTAGCTGAAAAAATTTAATACAGGCAAAATTTTACCTATTTCTCTCATCAAGAAACAACTATTTTTTTTTTGTATAACAAATGTGAAGCTACTCTGGTTTAATTTACGTAATACCGACTTATCTCTTGAGATGTTACTAGGAAGCACAGGTGGTTCGTTGAATAAAACTTGATAACTTCAAATAATTTTGTTTGTTTTAACTTTAGACTCGATATCATGACAACGGCGAGCAGTTCTCAAATAGGTTAACGCACGTGATAGAATATTTTCAATAATAATCATATGATTATGGACGTACCTATATATTCTTAATCCATTTAAGAATTATCATTCACGATAAAGATATTAAAGATACTGTATTTACACATTTAAACAAAAAATCCGAGATCATAGTTGATTCATAATAACACGTTTCCGCTGGTTTTCACCGGTAGTTATAAAAGCCCGACGCTTGTACAAAATGGCCACTTTTTGATCGACCATCGTGAAGAGCGGAATTCCAAGCAAAGGCGAGAAACCCTTAAGTAAAAGAAGTAGCTGGGAAAACCTAACAAAAGCTAAGTAATAGTAACAATACATTTATATTATCGTTAAATTAATATGATTTGATGAAAGGAATAACCGCTTATTTATAAACTACACCTCTGCTAAATATATTAATCTTGTTATGAATAAAATTATTTAAAAATATATATTTCATACTCCCTTTGTGGATTTAAATTATAGTCCTAACCATAAATTAACACACGCATCGTATGTAACATCTAGCAGTTTAGTAGCTAGTGCCCCTACTAGCGCGGCTGGTCGATGATCGCCCAGGACGCACGCGGCTCGCAGCCTCCGGAGACGCGGAGTGACGTATTGCGACTTTGTTGTAATCCAATTTCACCGGCTCGTCTCCACTGCAGTGATATGACGTTCAGCGACAGCTAGTATCTCTACAGAAATATTTAATATCACTCCAGCTGCAGTTGGCTTAGTTTTGAATACCTCGGTAGAAATGAGCTTCAAGTTGAGTATTTTGCTTTGTGACAATCATTCATGGACTAACATTCATAGACGACAATATAGTAAAGGAATTTGATTTGACTGACATAAAGGTTACCAAAAAAAAATCGCCATGAGCTATTTTCCGAATTATTTGATTAGAGTTAATGCCACAGGCACCATTGTGTTTCTAACACATTATGCTTATTACAATGATAACACTTGACCACTGATAGGTGATTAATAGATCCCCAGTAAGTAAGATCCCCAGATCTCTAACAGGAAAGAATAAAAAATAATCAACAAACAGTTAAAATTAAATTAATAAAATTAAAATTAATAATTATTGACCCTACTCGTTAGGAGGCTCCAACGCACTCAGTTACCGGCGGACTGGTGACATCGGAGTTTTAATGTGTGATGTTAAATTTTTAATTATTTAATATTTCATACCGAATTGACTGATATAATAACTCAACCAAACTAATAATCTGCGCAAGAAAATTTATTGCGCTGAACTCATAACCAACAGTAATAAAATTGAACGACGAACGCTCTTTACTATAGTACAGAACAAAATTAAATTATAACAACAACATTACAAAACAATCTAAGCAAGTTTTCTCGCGTTAATTTTTTTCCTCGAAGCAAGTGATAATTAAATTCTGATAAGCACTGTAAAATCCGTTCTGCGCGCAACATTCAAAACCAGGTTCCCGTGTTAGTAAGTCGCGTGAGTCTGCGGGAAAATATTTGAGAAATAGGCGTACCCAGCATGGCCTCTCAACTCTTTTATTGTAATTTGGTATTTATCCCAAAACAAAATTAAAAACAGAACAGTGATAGACACAATCGTGAAGCAAGTCGATAAACAACAATACTCATTATTCTGTTCCGCGTTCATGTCGCTTACGACAGGTTCAGCGTTTTTTATGGAGCTCGGTGCTCCTTGTCACAGTAAGGTTCCAAAGTTGATACTTGATTAACCTATCAGAATTTTCAAGCGACGCTTTAAAGTACACAGTACATGTGCCTGTGGGTAGGGTACTGTGATACAGAGGAATATGTAACAATAACTGATGAGGACCTCGAAATAATAATAACAACCGAAGTGCAACCGATTCCTGCGCTGTATTTTGTTATATATAATTTACTTTATGATTGTCATAGTTCATTTAAATGAGAGTAATGTAATGAAAATGAGAGTAATATTTCTTTCGCCGGCGTGTCTTCTCCTCGATGATGAGGCATGACCATCGATGACATTTAAATTAATTAGTGCTCATTACTGTTGTTATTATTATTGAATATTAGGTTGTGTTTAAGACTGAATATTTGAATTAAGGGATTGCTGATTGAATTAACCATATTTAGGGTATAACTATATTATAATATAAATTTGAACATAATTAGGTACACTGACGAATTGGGGATACCTGTAATGTTAGTTTTAAGCCTATGAATAAATAAATAAATAAATAAAAACGTGAAAAAAATTCAAAAGCCTGTCGTTTACATGTCCTACGTATCTCGTACTAATTCGAGTTTGGCTCACATGCGCCGCTAGGCTTTTAAGCTTCTAATAGCAACCAGGATGCAGAAAGAAACCATAGGCACTGATAACAATTACTATTTATTTGCCAGCTCAGCGCGGCATATACAATGAGTATGAGGTCGTGGGTGTACGGCCTTTCTGTTTCCACTCCGCAACGTAATACTCTCCTGGTGAACACGGCCGGGAGGTGGTTAGACGGCCCCGAGAATACGGAGATGTAGTCAGGCGTTGCACAGCACGGTGTAGACGAGTGGGCGGTTCCCTGGCACTAAAGCGCGCAACGGAGAAACAGTGGCCAACGTCGAATCTACCATCTACTGGTACTCCCAGTACAAATGATACTCCTGGAAATGGTTAAAAACCAATCCATTAAAATGGGTTGACTGCATTCCGATCTGGTAGCCCGCCATCGGCATTGCACAGAAGAGTAAGCGTATCAGATTTGTTTTGGTGGTGCTACCAGAACGGAGTTTACAATTATAACAGGAAAGCTACCAAGCTGAAGGCTGAAAAGATTGTCAACAATAGAAAAGTAAAACTGTTTGCCAAAAGAATAAACCATAAGAACATTTAATTATTATTTATTTTGAAAATATAAGGTAGAAGAAAATTTTGGATTACAAATGCAGTGCAACGGAAAATTAACAAGAGGATAGTAAATAAATATAAAGAAGGAAGGAACTATAGGAGCAGAATACGATTTAAATGTATAACTACTATTATAATATACTAAAATTAAGACAAAATGACAAAATTAATAATTTTATGTGCCATTTAAAACTTACCCTAGATCGGGAACTCGACGAGCATACAACAATTAAATTGTGAGATTTAGAAAAAACCAAATTAATAAAAATTTATGGTGAGCAGAGACATAGACTCACCTTTTCTGCAGCCTAGGAGCGACTGCCGTCCTGCGCTCAGTAGTGCCCGGGCGCAGGTCGAGTCACATGCCTCTCCCCGCGCAGTAACCCCCCCGAGTGTTGCTCTAAACGTCTACATCGACGAAAGACTGTAACTGAAGTGTGTGTTCAGCAATTAATTAAAAAATATATATTATGTAACGAATTATATTTCGTTACACACAGACCTTGACAGATATGTCATGTTCCTCAACATTTCTCCCCAAAGCCTGAGGAAAAACCCCCTGTACATACTAGCGACTTTACAAGGCAATCAAATGTTTATAGTCAAAATTTAGGGGCATGCTTTCCTCCCTAACCCATAAAATGACTTACCGCCATTGTAAAACGATGACGATCGTATATCTCAGTCGGTAGTGTCACTGTTGCGGAGTTAAGGATCCCGGGTTCGATTCTCGGTCGATGTAGACATTTATATGACGTATAAATTGACGACCTAGAGCGGAATGTGAGTGTGTAAACGTTTTTTTATTTATTATTATTTCTTTATAAATGCTATTTCTCAAGTGTTGCATGTTTATGATAACAGGAAATCATAGTGCAGGATGACAAGATGTGCACGTTTATCATGGTCTGATTTTGGTCAGCTTTTAAAATGTAAAAAGTGGTTATAATGACATAACTACAATAGTTGGACATAATCGCACCTTTAGAATGAAAGTGACTTAACTCAAAATTCCTGAAATTCCTGATTTACTATAAATTTACTTAAAGAAGCCTACTCCAAAACCCCATGGTGAAAAAGAGCCCGAATTATGACTGAGAAAAAAAGGGAAAAAGGGAAAACCTCATACATCAATCTCTTTAAATTTACTCAAGACCATACATTTTTGAAAACTTTCTTCGTCATTTCGCATAAATTGCAATTTTTGAGTTAAGTCCCTTTCATTCTAAGGGTGCGATATAGTATTGCGAAGTTATTTGTAGATATTAATATGTTTTCTAATATTGTAGAGCTGCGATCGTTTTTCTGGATGCTGTTAAGTACCATTGTGCACTCCCGGTATTCCAGAGGACGTACGGGCACAGCCCGACACATTACTGTGCATCCCTTTCCTGGAGGAAAGGGCGGTCAGTAGGTGGCACCTCGCATAGTACCAGCCGCCGTCTGTTGCAGGCACCTCGCCGGACTTCCTCGTTAGAGGGACCACCCGGTGGGGGTTGGCCGCACAGCGGCTCTCAGGAGGAGCACCGCGACTGCGGGGTCCACTATGGACCGTTCCCCCCCCAGGGAGGATTCACCACCGGGACGAAGGGTAGTGGTCAGGGAGCTGTTCGCTCCCCAGTACCGCCCTATCGAACCGGAGATCCGCATGCGGTTACCCGGCACGGGCCGACGCGGGCGCGCTCGCACCCGCGGAGGGAACCAACCCCGGGACGATACGCCAATGACGTCAGCAGCGGGTGGCCGAAGGCTGGACCTCGAAGGCGGCACTGCGCCGGACCCCAGAGGCGGCATAAGGTCGGACCCCAGAGGCGGCACATGGCCAGACCCTAGTGGCGACGCAGAGCCAGATGAAGAGGTCGGCCTAAGGTTGGACACGCCTGAGGGCGGTCTAAAACTGGACGAAGGCGGTAAAGCCGGAGTCCCAAATCCACCTCCGCCGCTCGTATACGGGACCACCCCAGACGGCGGTAGCGCCATACGCGCCCCGGAGAGGGCGATCTTTAAGATCACCCCCGGGGGCGCGGTTTATATCGAGAAGGGCGGCTCCGAGGGGGAAGCCCCGTGGAGGGAGCCCAAACGCCCCCTGCGGTTGGACGCTGTGCCACCGCAGGGTCGAGGCGTCAAAACCAGGTCCGCATTGTCTCCCCTTGAGGAAGAGAGACCTGCGAAGGTGCTCGCGGTTGCTGGGAGCAGCAGCTCGGAGTATGAGGACTCCTATGAGGAGATCCCTCGCCCGAGCCCGGACAGAGACGCCGATGTGAGCACCCCAGTCTCTGTGGCAACACCATCTGCCATCGCTCAATCACCACCATCTCCACCATCCCCACCTATAGTGCCTCCCACCCCGCGGCAGGTGACCGCGAAGGGAGTTCGCACACTACTCCCGGTGCAGTCACAGGGGACCGCTCCGGCAACCCTAACTGCACCCCCACCAGCACCTCCTGTGCCCATCACCACTTCAACAACGACAGGCGGGGCATCCTTTGCCGCCGCCCTCGCTAAACCCACCACCCGTGCCGGTGTTGCACTGACACGTATTCCCGTCGTTGGCACCGCGCCCTCGGGCGCCAGCCGACCGTCACCATCCACCACCCATCCCGTCGGGTCACAATCGACGGCAGCCAGATCTTACCCACCGATTGTGGTAGAGCGCCTGCCAACATGGACGCGCCACTTCGCGGCCATCCGTGACCAGCTAGGTCACGTGCCGAATGCGCGTCCGTTTGGCAAGGGCGTGCGCTTCATGCCGGAGTCGGAGAGGGAATTCCGGGCGGTTCAGGCTTACATGAGTAAGCTGTCGGAGACAGATCCGGACGTGTCGTGGTTTTGTTACTCCATCCAGGAGGAGAAGCCCACCAAGGTGGGCATTACTGGCCTCCCCCACGACACGGACCCGGAGATGATCACCGAGGCGCTCAGGGGCCTGGGCTTCCCGGCAAGGTTCACCAAATGTATCCCGGGGAAAAGGGGGCGAGCTGGGTGCGTGTTTTACGCGCAACTGGACCGACTGACGCAGGAGCAGCTCAGCGAGCTTTACAAGGTCAATGAGCTGCTGCTCATGCGCGGGGTGGTTGTACAGGCGTGGACGACTTGCAGGGTATTGGCACAGTGCCATCGCTGCCAGAAGTTCGGTCACGCCTCGGCCAACTGCCACCGGCCAGTCAGATGTGTCCGTTGCGCGGAAGGGCACGCCACCGGTGACTGCCCCCACCCCAGGGGTAAAATACCAAAGTGCGCGAACTGCTCGGGATCCCACACGGCTAACGATCAGCGGTGTGGGGTCCCGAGGAGGATCGCCCGCCTTAGGGGGGTGACTCTCAAGCCCCCAATTCCCAACCTACCGACAGCGCACCCCTCCCAAAGCGCTCGCGCGTCGGAAATCATTCCCACGGCCACAGTGGAGGAGTACGCCACCACCGAGGGTGCGTCTCTGATGGCGCCGGCCAACCTCCCCCGAACCTCCCAGGGGCAACCCGGGGCGGGGAAGGGGAAGAAGGCCAGGAAGTCGAGGAAGAAGAAGAAGGGGGTGGCGCGGCAGGATCCTCCTGCCGTGTCGGCGCCCCAACCTGAGTTGGCGCAATTACCATCTCGATCTGAGGCGCAGCAGCCCCCGGTGGAGGCGGCCCCCCCGGCTCAACCAGCACCCAAGCCCCAACGTCCCAAAAAGCCAAAGGCCCTCAGGCCTCAGGCCTCACTCCCGTCGCCCTCCCCCGCCATGGCTGTCGTCGAGGCGGAGGTAGGCGGAGAAAGGAGGCGAACACCATTAGCTCAGGCGGGCATAACACCCGCCCCAATTACCGTGTCCTTGCCCGCTTCTCGACCCCTACAAGCCCTAGGGATCGATACGCCCGCGGAAAAGCTGGTGGCCGCCCTAGCGACCATCAGCGAGTCCCTCGCGGCGTACCCGGAGCTTGTGGGGACGATAAGGCGGGCTGTGGCTGACCTCTTCGGGTTCCAGTATGGTAGCACAACTTAGGGTGCTCTACTGGAATCCGGGAGGCATAGCCGGTAAGGCCGGACAATTGCGCACGCTCGCCAGGGGGCAGGACATTCATGTCATACTCCTTGGCGAGACGAAATTGCGGCCGGGCCAGGTGTTTCGCCTCCCCAATTACCATGTATACCGTCGCGACGAGCTATCGCCGGCCGGCTTACCTTTCCGAGGTACGGCAGTGCTGGTGCGTCGCGATGTGATACATGTGGCATTACCCCCGCCGGCCTACGAGCACACCCGCTCCATTGGGGTGGAGGTGAGCGTGGCCGGTGCGGAGATGCGATTGTTCGCCGCCTACCGTCCGCCGGGTCATCTTTTTAACCCACAGGACATCCGTAACGTTCTTCGGGACGGACCGACCCTCCTCGCTGGCGATCTCAATGCCAAGCTCACGGCTTGGGGATCCAGGATCGTCAACGCGGTGGTCCGTAAGCTTTATGCCGACGCTGAGGGAAATGGGTATGAGGTGATTGGGCCAGATGCCCCAAACCGCATCCCCACGTCGGACAGAAGCTGCGCGGATGTCCTGGACATAGTGCTCTGCAAGGATCTGCCGTGTCCGGTCCATGTGGAGGTGCTGTATGACCTGGACACACAGCATCTCCCCATATTGGTCACTTTTGGCCTTGGGGCAGAGTGTGTGGCATTACCACGGGTTCGCCGCAGTACGGACTGGGAATGCTTCCAGCGACAAACAAAAGCGGTTAAATACCACCAGCCGCTAACCACGCCCGAGGGGGTGGAGGCCGCCGCACAGGTGTTCACCACCAAAGTGCAGGAAGCACTTGCGGAGGCCACCACCCAGAGCCGGGTAGAGGCAGGTCGCTTGGAGGAACTACCGGTCCGTCTGCGGAGTTTAATTGCCGAAAAACGTAAATTACGTAAAACCTGGTCACACACCCGCTGTCCCCGGGTCAAGCGTGACCTAAATGCGCTGGTCGAGAGGTTGACTGGCGAGATGAGGGAGTACCGAGGCGCCACCTGGGAGGCTAAAGTCGACCAGGCAGGCGAATCGGCCACTTCACTCCATCATCTCGCCAGGCAGCTATCTCGCACCAAGGTGCCCGTTTGTCCGCTCGTTAATCGGGTGGACGAAAGGGTTTATCCTGCGCAGGACAGAGCGGAGATCCTTGCAGAGTATCTGGAGGAGGTGTTTACACCTCACCCCGCCGCGCCTTACGACAGCGCGTATTTCCTATCGTCCCGTAAGGCTGAGTACGCGGTCTCGCGAATGCAGCGCTTGCTGGACCTACTGCCTCCTTGGTTGGACAAGTGGCGGATCGCCGTCAATGTCG
>PDGT01000006.1:26975-48463 GCA_003671415.1 Megathymus violae | reverse complement strand
TAGAACTAAATCGAATTACCTTCATGTCGGCTGGTGATAGATGAGCTCAGATCAATATTCTATCTCACATCTGGTGTAAATGAAGCAGCTGCACCCCTGCGAATCAGAAACTTACCGATCCCCTTAACACATCGTAAAGAAATTCGAACTGGCAGACCATGGAGTTTTAAATTGTTTTGCGAAATGTTGGAAGAGTAAAACAAACGCGTGGTTTGTGAATAAAAAACGGCCCGGAGGGTGCGGGAGGCGCGGGAGGCGTTGCGCAAGGGAGGTGGCCTGATAGCGCGTACATGTGTCCTCAAATATTTATGAACCACTCAAATAGGATCGGTTTCTGTTCATAGTATAAGCAGAGCTCTGACGGTGGGTCTTTGTAATGATATTATAATTTTCAAACAGTCGTCATGACAATTACTTATAATTATTTTCTTTGATAAATTTCAGTAAACATTGTTTTCAAGAGCAAAAAAATATTTGGCGTTAATTAGTAAAAATAAGTTGTCCATTTTGTTCTAGTTACTAAGATTGTTTATACATCCTAATATAAACAATAAATATATAATTAATTACAGGTCTACGTGTTCGTTGTTAGGTGATAATTATAATAGCTATGTTTGTTTTGACGGTTTTTCAAGCCTCAAGACTCGGAAAAATTAAATGGTATTATTGTTTTGGATATAATGAAATTATTTCTTCTTCAAAATGGTGTAATTTATCAATAAGTGGCAGCAACGGTTTTACAAAAGATTATTTTAAATATGTTTTTCCTTGAACTTTTTAATTTAAAATATTTGGTTTCGACCTAATAAGAAAATTATGAATAATTTTTTACTCGTATTAACGAGTAAATTATATTCTAAATCGATCGATCGATCAATTGATTATTGATTAATATTTAATAAAGTTGACTCGCAACAGCTTTTGTCGTCGGCTCCCGGTCTGCACAAAGTAAACGCCGCGGAGCTATGTTTCGACGCGTGATCTGTATTGGCTTAGATGATGAATGTTTCAGGTCCGCGCCCACCGCGCGGCGCGAACGGGGTGATGACGAGGTCGATGCCCATATTATTCAAATTTAAAATCATTTTATCATATAGGTATTCTATAAATACACTTATGCACGTCATTCTTTGCTTCTACTACCGCTTCGAAAAGGTGATTTAATATTGAGGAAAAGAAACGGCGACAGAAACTCCTTAGCACAACTTTTAATTCGTTGTACATATCCACTTAACTCACTTCAGGCGAGTCTTCCACCTTGACATCTGTATTTGGTGGCTGCATCAAAACCACATTTTACCATATCGTTCAAACAACACAAACGTTGATAATAATATATTTTTTCGGAGCGCGTGTATTAGTTACATAAGAAAACTATAGTACAATAGGAATTACCTTTACTCCACAATATTCACGATATTACGATATAACTTGGTAATATCTAAATAGCAACCCAAATTATAAACAGAGATTGAAATAAATTATTAAACACAGTAATTATAACGATTGCACGATAGACGATTAATAAAAAAAAGAGTGTGGTGCGATGTGCCCCCGCTGTGGTGTGATGGTGGCGTGGACAGATGTTTTCTAATGACTACCCTCTTACAGTATTATAGTGTTCGAATTTACAATACTTTTAAGGGTTTAGTGGTAGATAACGCCATTAGGCACAAAGTCCGCCTGTTGTGATCCGTAGCGGTTTCGCCACGATAAGGTTTGGAAGCAATAGTATGCAAGGAAGGTTGGACTGGACCGAGAGTGGATGGATCCTCAAACGACCTGTTGAATCAAACTCCGTTTCAATATTTCATCAATTTTAATATTATATTTCTATCACTCATACCCAATTACACTTTCATTTAATGCACAGCAATTCCACTAATTTACGACTACGTCTATATCGGCCGATGCCCAGAACGCAACAGCCTATTTAAAAAAAATCCTCTCTCCATCAAGAATGGGTTTAGTAAACAAATTCTCGATACACATAAAGGGCGCGCAGGCCAATACAGGAAGTCATGTTATATCTAATATATTTTGATATTTGAAAAAATAATTCATTCAAGTTAGTACGCTGTAATTACCATTAGAAAATGTTAGTTTAACAGACGTTACTTGTGAACTCACTACCCGCGTTTTTTCATATTTGTATAAGACATACTGGCATACCTTTCGTAATTTAGTATTTAATTAGTACAACGTTTGCGAGCTGATACTACGTTTCGCGTTAGCGTTCGCGAAACAGGTGACATAGTAACGGAACTAAGCGATTCACATGCAGTTTCAATCATCCTCATCGTGTCTTGACTTCGCAGTGCACTGTCGAGCGGTGCCGAGGAGAACGTCCGACCAACGTGGAAACCTATTTTCTATCTCTTTTCTTTGATGTTAACGTGCGTGTAAAGTGATGAGTACCCGGTAAAATACATAAGTCAATTTAAATATACCTTGCCTTTCGTTCTTGCGGATTACCCAAATTGTAGTACTCTTTGTACCTTTTTTTTTGTTGACGAGGGGGAAACCTTCAAAAGGTACCCGGTGCCGTGGGAGCGACGTCGGGTTATGTGGGATTTTTACCGCACTGAAACCCCCCCGGTGGCCTTCCTCGGCGCTATGATAGGACTCCGGGATCTCTATCGGAACACGACCGGAGTCCTATGAGCGCGTGCCCCGTCCGGCTCTGCTCAGGATGAGTGATCATCCCCGAATTTCTGGTGTTACGCCGGTATGCGGCCACACATACCGACGTCCTTCCCGAGGTCGTTGGCAGGACGGTTCAGGCTCCCACCCTAGCCGCCCATGACCCCGGAAGCTCTCTTTTAGTCGCCTCTTACGACAGGCAGGGGTACCGTAGCCCTATTCTGGTCCCGGGCTACAGGGACAAGTACTCTTTGTACCTGCGGCACGTTGTTCAATCGCTCCCTTCTCCCTGAGATGTTGCATGGAAGATGCGCCAGGTAAGGACTCCCAATCATGAACTACTATATTGAAAAATGCAGGATATTTATAACAATAATATAATAAAATAAATGTTGGAATAATCTACCACCTCCGTTGCGTGGCCTGAAATCAAATAAAAATTTTAGAAATTCATATAAAAAGTCACTACTTAATGAACAAAACACAATAATTTAACTAGTTACCTAACACTAATATTATTTTTATTATCAATTATATTATTAATATATTATTATTACTCAATGTATAATTTTTCAAGCAATCAAATTAAATAACCTATTTAACATCACAAAAATTACGAATAGCCGTTTATTATTTTAATAAAAGAGTAATCTTACACCTACATAACAAAATCATATGTATATTCATTCAGTTCATTTCATTACTTTTAACACTTTAACATATTACCTTAATAGTCGTGGCTATCTAGCATATCGGTAGGATTCGCCATCTTGCCTGCTCCCTCTCTCATCAGAGCCTTCGCATGGTTTGCTCAGTGTTTATAGGGATATATTACGCACTGAAAATTCATAAGTTGCAATTTGGTAAAACACAAAAACTTGAATAATTATCTACCGCATAGTCTGTATAAATATTAGTTATTATATTACTTACCTGAGTCAATCCGGTGAATTGCTGTCACACACTACCAAAGGCCTTTAATATGCCAAACCCTAACATAAGATTAGTGATGCATATATATATATATATATATATTTTAAACTTTTGTTTGAGCTGTTATTTATGTGTGCAGTATAAGTTGTAAATAAATGTATTTCTTTCTTTCTTTCTTTCTTTCTTTAATTAATAATACATTTGCGTGGATTTGTAGTTTTGAAATTGATTTATTATGTAGCAACGACATGGCCTGTCACGAGATAATTATTGAGTACCAATCATTTTCTACATAATATTTACTATGTACATACATAAAATTATGTTTTCATGAGACAGCGTATGAGTGAGCTATCGTTTGGTAAATTGAGATCGGGAATCCTCTACCGACAAACAACAAACATCTCGTCAGATATTCTGGAATCGCTATGAAACGATAAGTAGTCGTAAAGAACCGGGGTTTCGCCAGAGATTCCAGTTTCACAATTAAAACTTATCGCCGCTTATTATCTATCCGCGCCAACTTTCACAATTATTCATCGCAAATGAAGCCACGGAAATAAGTTTCCCGTCCGCGTGAAGACCGCGATCAGATCTAGCCGCGAGCCACTGCGCGCTGCGCGAGCCGGTCTACTCTACGTGGAACGAAATTTGATCTGGACGGTCGTCCCGAGTTTATCGCGGATGCTATCATTTTGCTACATATCAAATAACCGATATCGAGCGGGTTCTGAATTAATAAAATAAGTTTATTTTGGATACCACACACGCTCGCTATCACTGATTTTATGTATACAAAATATGATACAAAATATAAATATTTTATCTTTAAACAATATTAATAGGGCACAGTTGATAGTACTCTATTTTTTAATGTCTCACAACACATCTTATTTTTTCCTGTACACCGATATGAGAAGAACCAAAATACGAAGGAAAACCAAGACTGTCGATAGACTTCAGCGAACAGAAGAAGCAAGACTTGCTTTATTATTAATACTTTTCCTACAATCTTCGTGTGGTAATACTGATCTGTCTTCCACGGCCATATTGCACAGAGGAATAAAATATTCTCGCTCGCATCATATTCCACAGAGGAAGCAAATACTTTCCGTTGTTCATCCGACTGACACGCTGCTGCATAACACGCCATTTGCTGTAGCACGTAGCCGGAGACGTTGGAAAACTTAATTAAGCGTGGAGCGACGACGGCGACGCATACAGACGACGGATTAAGCGTCCAGTGCAATTGTACAGAACGGACTTCAAATTGAAATAGGCGAATTTTTTGCTGTCATATCCTATTTTTAATCCTCAGGGGTGATATACGTTCTTCAAATCCAGGAGCACCGCATGGGGAGAAATTTTATAAATCGGTTAAATTACTGAGATCTAGGGTGACAAATACAGAAATACAGAGGAATTGAGTACCTTCTGCTTTGTAATGTATGTTACAAATTCCAACAGACTTAGATAATTCTTCGCTCTTCGTTCGTATAGAATTTAAATAATGAGTTTGTAACCTCTAACGTATCCCTAAATTATTAAATCTGTCAAAATTTTAATATATTAAATGTCTAATAAAAATGAATAATAATTTTTAAACGTATAACGTAAGTAACAAGTGACGGCAGGTTACACTAAAATCTTTCTAATCTGGTCAAAAATTGTGACAACCTCCCTTAGATAGTCCAACATATGCATTTTTTTACTATATAGAACCTCGAAATAATTAAAATTTGGGAAAAAACATATCTACCGCCCAGCAATATTGAACGAGGTAAAACGACCGGCAGAGACCAAGAAAATCGGTTTATACGATGACGATATTAAACATTCGCGTTTTATTGTATCTGTAGCAAATGCTGTTAGTATTATTTTCACCCTAGTGGAGATTGCAATTGTAAAGTTTGTGCATTTATACCATATCCGTTTGTAAAACAAGTAGTTATCATTTTAATGAGATACTTTTTTCTTCTACGATTATATTTCAAAAGCACACGATGAATACAATCTGACATTAGAGAGCGGAAGATTTTATTTACATGATACCAAAAATAGCTACACATGTTAAATGTTGCCAGATAAAAATAATGGTGTATTACATTTTATTCCAACATTGACCTTTCCAACGTAAATAAAATAGTTTTCAATTTATATTTTCGATTCGTAACTATATACAAATTTTAAAATAAGAAGTTCTGATTTGTTAACCCTTTCAAAGTAACAAAATAAAATAACTGTAAACTGTGATAATGAAATGTAAAGACGGCCGGAACAGCACTACCGTCTATAAACTTCTATTAATTTAAACTCTCATAGTTCTGGTCGGTACAACTGACATGAAACGATACGGTTCCGAGGATTGGAGACATTCGAAGGTCAACAGCACCTCGGACCTCGTAATCCAAGACGTACCTACTATACGAGTGGGCCAGTCGTGATTGTGATTTAGCCCAAGTTACGTGAGAAAATGTAAAAGGAGAACTGTGGTTGATGTTAATTAGTTCACTTGCAGTTAACCGTTATGCAACGACAATAATGTTTGACTCACATATCGTCATACCTATGTTACTTTACGAAACCTATGTTACTTTACATTAAAATGAAACGGCGAAAAAAACTCCTCAGCTCATCTTTTAAAACAGCACATGGTAGTTATAAGTAAGTTTTAATCTGCGCGGAGTCGATTGAACCATCGTACAAATTGTGCTGTCGCTTAAATGTTCCAATGGGTAAATCGCGTATCAACTTTTGAACCTTATTGTAAAAAAGAACATCGAGACCCATAAGCCACCTTGAACCTTTTAAAGGCGGTACAAAATGTAACCTGATTATGACTATTTTTTGTTTTACAATTATATGTATTACAGTTCTGTTTGTATTTATACACAATTAAATTCATCATCATCATCCCACTGCTGGGCATAGGATTTTCGCCGGGGGCCGCGACGATCCACGCACACCGGCGTGTATGAGTACACGAAGCACCCCTTGGGACAAGTTAATATAAAATATGACGTGTCACCTGTCCAAATTCTGATATGACACACCGTTCCTTGCGTTTCCAAGATTTTATTGTCGTCCAGTTTAGTGGCTGAAAATTATTTTAGGCTTATGGGGGCGGCCTAGGCCCAAACCCATGCTGGCAGAACAGGGTGTCGTAAGAGGCGACAGAAGCCAGCATGCTTGGTGGTAGGGCTTCGCGTAAGGATTATATTATCAGTATTATTATTAAGTCATCAATATTATTACTGCTATTATTATCTTTCCGTGAAGCCCGCCTGACTAGCTACCACCCTCCTGCTCGAGTCAGCCGCCAAACGACACGTCGTGTTCCGGCTGGGGGTTTGAGAACCAGTACTTTCTGTCTAACCTTCTTCTCATTTCCTGGCCGACAACGCATCGTTGACACCTTTGGTCTTGCCGAAGTACATGGGCAACGGTGAACACTTACCATCAGGTGATTCGTCTGCTCGTTTGTCGGCTATTAACATAAAAAAATGAAACAAAAAAAGGGACAGAGCCTACAACCACAAATACGATTTTGACAAAGACGTGATGTTTTTTTTACTTTGCTACAAAATCCTGTTAAAGAATCCCATTATTGTTAAGTGGCCATCCTCAGTAGTGCAAACAGAGTAAATGTTAAATGAGTATTGCATCGCGCTGCAATGAACGTACGACCGGCAGGTTATCAGTTACATTATTTAAGGAACGTGTGGCATTTACATGTCCACTTTTTTTCAGACACTCTATATTGCCGTATTTTTTTATTGCATATAACAATTTTCACACGCCGAAACTCGGGTTTGTTGAGTTAAAATTATTACTTTTCTTCAATTCGTACATTGACCCTTTCAATAGTCCATTTCATTCATCGCTCCGGATACGCACGGCCGCTCTAGCCCACAGACAGAAAATACCGTAGGATCGCAATATCTTGGTACTTGATTTTGAATATTCTGTTCGTCTTAAATGTGCTTTTACAAACCCTGTGCAACGTCGGTCGGAGAATTACTGGACAAAAGGTTTAGTTCAACATTTAGGAGAGTATCTAAACTGAATTTTTTATACTGTTTACGCCAAGCAATGGGTCGACAGCCGATCATTGCTAATACAATGTATCAGGAGCAATGCAACGATTTAGTCTTTTTAACCTGTATTTTTTTTTACTACCTCCTAACTTCTGTCATTCATTCATAATATGTTGTCTAAACTGTACGCTGTTCATCTAAATACAAATACTTAAAAGCAAATTTAAAAGAGTTTTCTTCGGGAAATTCCATTGTGTTCACAAGAAACATAAATTGGCGACCGTGACAGGACAGTACTTTGAAAATTCGAGAAA
This sequence comes from Megathymus violae, assembly GCA_003671415.1. Lineage (NCBI taxonomy): Eukaryota > Metazoa > Arthropoda > Insecta > Lepidoptera > Hesperiidae > Megathymus > Megathymus violae. Next base: position 40,536 of record PDGT01000006.1, on the reverse strand, counting down.
GCAGCTAACCAGAGAAATTGGAAGGTTCTAGCAGACTCCTAAATGAACATCGCCGGGCAGTGACGCAGCTAAGACATCACCTCGCAGCTTATTGTTCATCAGTTAAGTGCTCTGTTATCTTTCCTTACTTCCTAAATACGCCTAAATTTAATCCTATCCTAAATTCCTACAAAATTCATCGCAAATTTAACCTTAATTTTATAATCTTTGTATACCTTCGTTCAAAATATTTTACTTTTATTACAAATGCTTCGTTAAATTTGGTACAATCGATCAAAAAAGAGATTATTAAGTAACCAGTGAGAAAACATTTCATCTCTGTAGTTTCGCACCAAATTTAAAAGGTTATTAATTGGTTTCTGGCCGACTCATTCCAGGATTCCAGATCAGCTGGTCGACCTATAGCTGTCGAGACGAACGGTACATCAGCTGACTTCGCGAATAAATCCAGTTGCTTGTAACGCACCAGCCGCTTCCGGGTATCGCCGTGTGAGGGACGTGAGACAAAATATTTTAATATTCAATTAAACTTCACTTCACTTGTGTAGCATTGTTTTGTGATAGGTGTATATCTAATAGCGATATTTTTTATATATATTTACACATATACGTTTTGTTGTTTGCTTGATAACATGGATAAGCAAGGTACAACTGAAAAGAAACTGATTGATAGTGGTAGTTTATTGCGAGAATTAGTTACCAAGCGTAGTTCCATCAAAGGACAAATTACAAAGTTTAAAAACTGCCATCGAACACACTGAGTTATCGTTAAAACTCTGTAGATTCGAAGGCCTGTCGATTAAATTTGATGACTTGCAGACTCAAATTGAACTCCAAAATCCTGAAAATTTGGATTTTGAAATCGACGAACGAGAGAGCATTGAGCAGGATATAATTTTATGTACTGCTATAGCCAAAGGTTTAATTGAAGAGCAAAATGAGTTGAAATCTTTCGAACAGGAAAGAAAGAGACGAGAATCTGTATTTCAAGACCCTCAATGCCCTCTTGATCACAATGATATAGGCCTAAGATTGCCTCAAATTAAAATATCTAAATTTGACAGTTCTTTCTTTCGTTGGCTTGAATTTCACGACACTTTTGTAAACTTGATTCATAATAATCCACGCCTCCCCATGATACAAAAATTTCACTATTTGCTATCATACCTTGAGGGCGAAGCAAAGCGCATAGTTTCTAATCTAGAGGTTTCATCAGCCAATTATTCAAATGCTTGGCAACTACTTTGTGACCGGTACAATAATAAAAGACTATTAATCAACTATCATTTAAAATCTCTTCACAACATTCAATCAATTACCCGCGAATCCGAAAGCTCTTTAAGGTTCTTAGTGGATCATGTAACAAAAAATTTACGTGCGCTCTCCAACCTTGGTCAACCAACTGAACATTGGGACACTTTAATTATATTCATGCTGACCTCCAAGATCGACAACAACACGTTAATCAAATGGGAGGAACATCGTAGTATCATTGATGAGATTCCTATTCTAGAGCAATTTAAATCGTTTCTACTAGATCGTGCTCACGTACTAGAAGCTATACCAAGAAGTAGAAATGACAATCCTCGATCTCAACAAAATAAAGGTGGCGCTAGCAGTAGCAAACAATTTAAGGGCACGAATTCTTTTACGTCCATTAGCAAGGACAACAGTTCTATATTCTTATGTATTGTTTGTAACCAAAATCACAAAATATATGATTGTCCCACTTTTAAATTAAAATCTATAGCAGATAGATTCAGTTTGGCATCAAGATACAAATTATGTACTAATTGTTTAAGACAGGGTCATCCAGTGAGCGAATGTCGCATGGGTTCGTGCAGGATATGCAAGGAACGTCACAACACATTATTGCATAACGATAGCATCGATTCTAGAATAAATCATAGCGACTCACGTGAATGTGATGCCATAGTTAATTTTTTTAAAGACGTTACAGGTCAAGTTTTGTTGTCTACTGCTCTAGTTGAAGTCATGAATCCGATGACTAAAAAGATACTTAAAGTGCGAGCTTTATTGGATTCTGGGAGTCAATCTACTTTCATCACAAAATTCTTGCAACAGAGGTTATCCCTAAAGGTAACTCCGATAGACGTAAATATTATTGGTATTGGTAACTATCTTACCAATACAGTTCGCGAAAAATGTACAGTGCAGATACAACCGCGTGACTCGATTAATGATTTTAAATTAGTTTTCTCTTGTTTAGTGTTAGATAGTCTAACAGGAACGTTGCCAAGATATTCAATTGATCTATCAACATTAAATATGTATACCGAAGGGCATACATTTAGCTGACCCGCACTTTAATCATCACGGTCCTATTGAGGTTCTAATAAGTGCTGACATTTTTTGGGACGTCTTGTGCAGCGAGGAAAGATTTCTAGGCGAAAATAATCCTAGATTACAAAGTTCCAAATTTGGTTGGTTGATTGGGGGTTCGATAAATACGCATGTTTCCTTGGCTAAGTTACAAGATACATCTATAGTACAAAATTTGTGCAATAAACCTAAATTATTAAATATGTTTTGCTCAAACTCTGCTGTATTGTCCGATTCAGATATTCAGACTAATTCCAAAGAATCTCGTATTGATTATTTACTGTCCAAGTTCTGGGAACTAGAAGAGGTGCCTCATAAGTCTCTCATGAGTGAAACAGAAAGGGCTTGCGAAAATCATTTCAGAAGCAATACCTCGAGGCTGGGCAATGGCAGATTTTGTTTAAAACTATCACTTCGAAACTCACCTGATTGTTTGGGTGATTCATACACGTTAGCTAAAAAAAGCCTTCTTAACTTGAAAAAGCGATTCAGAAAAAATAAAGATCTAAAGTTACAATATGTTGCATTTTTGAAGGAGTACGAGTATTTAGGCCACCTATCCAAGTCCAACGTTCACTTACCAAATCCATCCTACTTCCTGTGTCATCATGCGGTTTTTAGAGAATCCAGTGAATCAACGAAAATCCGAGTGGTGTTTGACGGTTCAGCTCCATCCTCCTCCGGCTATTCTGTCAATGACTTACAAATGGTGGATCCAAATATGCAAGATTCTGTCTTCTCTATCCTAATAAGAGCTCGACAGTACAAGTATCTGATCACCAAAGATATCGAAAAGATGTACCGCCAGATTAACGTTCATCCCAGTGACAGAAACTTACAGCTTGTCTTGTGGAGGGAAGATGAACATCTACCCATCCAAACAATTCAACTTAATACTGTGACTTACGGCACCGCAAGTGCCAGTTATTTAAGCACCAGATGTTTATGGCAGATAGGAGAGGAATGTGACAACAATTTAATCAAAACTATAATTTAGAGAGACTTTTACATTGACGATCTTATAACAGGCTCCAACAATAGAGACGAATTAAGCTTTATTCAATCTTATGTAAGTAGAGAGTTACGAAAGGGCTGCTTCAACTTGCGAAAATTTAAAACTAACTTACCTTCAATTTTTAAAGAACCTTCAGAATTGCAAGAAAATTTAACTTTAAGTGAATCTTCCAACACCCTCGGACTCGGCTGGAATCCAAACAGTGATACACTTCATTTCCCTATAAACATTCCACCTCAAAATGAAATTATAACTAAAAGGTTTATTTTATCAAACTCTTTTAAAATTTTCGATCCCTTAGGTCTTCTCAGCCCTTGTATCATGCAGCCAAAGAGAATGATTCAACGATTGTGGGAACAAAATTTTGACTGGGATAAAGCTGTATCGAATGAAATCCGGGAACAATGGGTAACATTCTCAAATAGTTTACCTCTTCTGTCCACGCTCAAAATTCCTCGCCACGTGCTTTGCGATTCTCCTACGACTATCGAACTTCATTGTTTCAGCGATGCTTCTCAAATAGGTTACGGAGCATGTATCTATGTGCGCTCTATAAATAATCTCGGCAACATCCACGTAAACCTGTTATGTGCCAAATCCAAGGTAGCACCTCTGAAGCCGACTTCCATCCCTCACCTAGAGCTCTGTGCGTCACTTCTAGCATCTCGTTTAAGTCAGGTTGTTGTCAAGTCTCTTCGCTATTCTCCCAATCGTACGGTATATTGGTGTGACTCAATGTGGTCCTTGGCTGGCTATCTAGCAATCCTACCAAATTGAAAACATTTGTTGCAAACAGAATAGGTGAAATCTTAGAATTAACTGATGCCTCGTTCTGGAGATACGTGCCCACCGCTGACAACCCTGCAGACTTAATTTCGAGAAGTGTTAATCCTAGCAAGCTCTTAGAAATGTCCCAATGTTGGTACGGACCAAAATTTCTATTAGATAGCGAAGCTACTTGGCCAACCTTAAAATTACAAACAGAAAAATTGCCTGAAATAAAAACCAAGATTACCACATTTACTACATCCGTATATGAACCCATAATGAAATTCGAACGCTTTTCTAGATTAAGTCGACTTAAAAGAACACTTTGCTATGTTAAACGGTTTATACATAACTTAAAAAATCCAAATAATAAAATAATTGGTGCACTTTCGGTCAATGAGCTAAATGACGCTTTTACTTACCTTTGTTATATGTCTCAGCAACAAACTTTTCAACAAGAATACAGAACCTTATCTTCAAATAAAATTATACATTCAAAATGTAGAATTCTATCCTTATCCCCATTCGTAGACAAACACAATTTGATTAGAGTGGGTGGTAGAATACATACATCTAGTTATTCATATGATAAAAGACATCCTATACTTCTTGAGTCATCACATCATTTAACCAAATTGATTTTCGAGTATGAGCATCTTCGAAACTTACATGCCGGTCCACATTTGTTGTTGGCTTCTGTTAGAGAAATTGTGTGGCCGCTAAATGGCAGGCGTCTAGCCAGACAAATTGCAAATAACTGTGTGCTTTGTCGACGTGCTCAAGGTAAGTCTTTACATCCTAAAATGGGAGACTTGCCCACTCAAAGAACAACACCAAATTTTCCATTCCACTCAGTTGGTATGGATTATGCTGGACCTTTTCTCGTTCTAAATAGAAAGGGTCGGGGAGCTAAATTGACAAAATGCTATTTATGCCTTTCATATGTCTACGATACAAATGCTTGCATTTAGAGGTTGTAAGTGATCTATCCAAGGAGGCCTTTATAATGACTTTAAGGAGGTTTATTTCGCGCCGCGGGAGGCCGGCAGAGTTATTTTCGGATAACGGGCGTAACTTTGTAGCAGCTTCTAAAGAACTTGCTTTATTTTTAAAATTTCACAGCGAGTGCTTTTCTGAGTTTGCAAGTCAAGAAGGATTTAAATTTATTTTTACTCCGTCGTACGCTCCTCATTTCGGCGGTATCTGGGAGGCAGGCATTAAATCGGCCAAATATCACATTAAACGCGTAATGGGGAATTCCCATCTAACTTTTGAAGAAATTATTACTTTGTTCGCACAAGTGGAATCCATTCTCAACAGTCGTCCTTTATGTCCCCTTTCCTCATCTCCTAATGACATCCTGTACCTATTCCCAGGGCACTTTCTGATAGGACGACCTCTGAATGCGTTGCCTGCACCTTCCCTTGAATCAAGGAACGAAGGCAGTTTAAATCGCTATGCCCGCTTGGAGCAGATACATCAACATTTCTGGCGAAGATGGCAGCGAGAATACATCTCAGAATTGCAGCTTCGAACTAAATGGAAACAGACTACCTCTGGCCTCAACGTCGGCGATTTAGTTCTACTATGTGAAGACTCCCTTCCTCCGCTGTGTTGGCGCGTTGGACGTGTAACAAAATTGTTTCCGGAACCAGACAACATCTCCCGCGTCGCTGATATTACCACCACCAGAGGAACCTACCGGCGCCCTTTGGTTCGGCTTTGTCCCCTTCTTCCTCCAGATTCTTAAGGTGGTTGAAGAACCAACGTCTTCAACGGCGGGGAGTTTATGTTTACGCCAAGCAATGGGTCGACAGCCGATCATTGCTAATACAATGTATCAGGAGCAATGCAACGATTTAGTCTTTTTAACCTGTATTTTTTTTTACTACCTCCTAACTTCTGTCATTCATTCATAATATGTTGTCTAAACTGTATGCTGTTCATCTAAATACAAATACTTAAAACCAAATTTAAAAGAGTTTTCTTCGGGAAATTCCATTGTGTTCACAAGAAACAATACCTATATTAAGTTGTGATCATAAATAATTACAATCTAAGCCCATCCAGCTCGTATAGCCGCATGTACCGTCATGACGCACGTGTGTCAGCTAGGTACCATATAGGATGTAGGTACCTATAGTATAATTTTTTTCTCCGTGCAGTTTGAGTCATAATAGATAAGCCGGCTAGGGCGGTGAGCATGTTGCGCGGGCGCAACGCCATTATCGACAAAAACAAATGAGTCATTGAAGGCAGGCGCACGGCTTGCACGGCACGGTGCAAGGTATTTCAGATTTTATTAGTTAAAGTTTACTGCATTTGTTTTCTTTTAAGTATTTAGTTGAATATGCAAACAACATTATATTTACAGGTGCAACGGAACCTTTTTTTTTGTCGAGGGGGAAACCTTCAAAAGGTACCCGGTGCCGTGGGAGCGACACAGGGTTATGTGGGATTTTTACCCACTAAAACCCCCCCGGTGGCCTTCCTCAGCGCTTGTGGAGAACTCCGGGATCTCCAAGAGGAACACAACCGGAGTCCTCCAAGCGCGGCGCCCTTAGATTCGGACTCCGCCCGCGAGGGACTAAAGACCCCATCGCTCTCCATCGCCTTACTACGGTATGCGGCCACACATACCGTCGTCCTCCCCGGGGTTGCCGATGGAGGGTTCGAGCTCCCACTCTAGCCGCCCGCAACCCCGAAACCCCCTTTTAGTCGCCTCTTACGACAGGCAGGGGATATCGAGGCTCGTATTCTAGTCCCGAGCCACAGGGACACCGGTGGCGCTATGTTCGCCCACCGCGGCGCCGTGCAAGACGCCTCCGTCTCCGAGCCGGGTCTGTACGTTCTCTAGCCCGTTCGGCTTCCTCCTTTTCGGTCATAACATGGTCACAGAAAGCGACCATGCTGTCCCATGCTTCGCCAAAACGGACCATCGCTGCGACGACGGCGTCCGGGGAGAGGTCCGGCCCAACTTTTTGCACCAGAATCCGCCGTTCGGTCTGCCACGCTGGACAGTGCTCGAGCGTGTGCTGCGCGGAATCCTGGGCATCATCGCAATGGTGACACTGCGCTGTCGCTTCTCTCCCTATTCGGTTCAGGTACTCACCGAAGCAGCCATGTCCGGTGAGCACCTGCGTCAGCCTGTAGGTGACGCGTCTCTTCCTCTTCAGCCATACACCGAAGCTGGGCAGTATGGCATTCACAACGCGTTGGCGTATGCCCCGCGGCTCCTGCAGTCGCTCGCGCCAGCGACGCAGGGCACGCAGTCTGGCGTCTCTCCGAGTCATTTTGACCGTCTCATGGGTATAAGGCTCAGTCCCCTGGTGGAGAATGCGGATCTTAAAGAAGATCTCGGCATTCATATCCGCCAGGATGTCCAGGGCCGGAAACCGCGCCAGGACTGTGGCCGCCTCGTACGAGATAGTTCGGTATCCACGTGCCACTCTAATCGCAATCGTGCGCTGCGCGGCGTTCAATTTCGCTGCGCGGCGTCGACAACCCGACAATCTGTGCGCCCATACGGGTGAACCGTAGAGCGCGACAGAGCGCACGACACCCGCGTAGAGGCGGCGGACTTCCTCCCTCGGTCCCCCGAGATTTGGCAGCAGTCTGTGCAGAGCACCCGCTACCTTGTGAATCCGGGGGACGAGACGGTCAAAATGCTCGTCGAAGTTCCAACGGCGGTCCAGCATCAGCCCGAGGTACTTCAGGTGCTTGCCCACTTCCACGACAGTGTCACCTACACGCATCGACAGGTAGGGAGGTTCCACATTAGACCGATGGCTGTGGAACCATAGTGCCTCGGTTTTGTTCGGCGCTACGCAAAGGCCGATGCTGCGTATCTTTGCGACGACGCATGCCACCCCAAACTCGGCCAACCGCACCGTCCTCTCAAACGACTCACCCTCAGCCAGGACGAGAGTGTCGTCGGCGTAGCAAACTATGCTGACGCCGACGGGCAGCTCCGTCCGGAGCACGTCATCGTATGCGAGATTCCACAGGAGTGGTCCTAAGACAGACCCCTGCGGAACCCCGCACACTACGCGTCTCTCCTGGACACTCCCGTAACGGCCCGGATAGCTGACGCTCCGGTCCGACAGATAGGCCGCCACAATGTTCTGCAAATAGAGAGGCACCTGATGATGGGCTAGGGCCTCTCTTATCGCATTCCAGGGCAGAGAGTTGAATGCGTTGACGATGTCAAGGCTTATAGCCAAGACTACTCTGCCACTGGATACGGCCTGCTCTGCGATCGATCGGACGCGGAGCACAGCGTCGACTGTCGATCGCTCCTTTCGGAAGCCATACTGACAGTCCGACAGGTCCGGGCCATTGCGCGCCAGATGTTCGTTGATACGAGCGGCAACTATCCTCTCGAACAGTTTGCCAGACTCGTTCAATAAACATATCGGCCTGTAGGCTGCAGGTGAGTCCGTTGGTCTTCCCGGCTTGTGCAGCAGCACGACCTTTGCCTGTCGCCAATCCGACGGAAAGTGGCCGGCGCGGAGGCAGCTGGTAAACAGCCGGCGCAGCCTCTCCCCGAGAACGGTCAGCGCCAGCACCCAAGCTCGACCTGGGATTCCGTCCGGACCTGGTGCGGTGTTTCGGGCGGCTAATCGCCTCACCGCCTGCTCCAACTCTGCCTCAGTGACGGCCAGCTCTTCCGACCATGCCACTGCGTCTGGCCTTGGCGAGGCAACGGGGTCGTCCGGAGTGTAAGGGAACAGGTTTCCCATGACGCTCGAGACAAAGTCGGGACTGAGGGTTTCCGTCAACGGTGGAACCCGAGGGCGCAACTTGTCCAGTACCATCTTATAGGGGCGTCCCCACGGGTCCCTGTCCAGACTCTCCAACAGTCCCGACCAGCTCCTGGACTTGCTCTCCGCGATAGCCGTCTGGAGCGTGGTCGTTGCGTCACGGTACTCCCTGTACCTTTCCTCAACCACTTCGGCATTGGTGGACCGACGTCTGCGGGCGCGGGTGTAATTGCGCCTTGTTCGTAGACAGATTCGGCGCAGGTCCGCTATGTGGTCGGACCACCAGTAAGCCGATACCCTCCTGCCGAACCGGATCTGTGGCATTGCAGCATCACAGATCGATGCCATGTCGGCTCGGAGTCGAATAGCCCCGTCGTCCAGGCTCGATGGCATTTCTCCTCCAGAGACAGTCTCGGCCCACTCCACGACGTGTGCAGCGGCAAGGAGCATGTCCTTGCTAAGACCACTCAGTGCCCATCGTCGTGGAGCGCCTTCGACTCGGCTGGTATGAACCGGTAGCTGGAGGGCTACGTCAATTGTAGGTGCAACGGAACCTACCAGAAAAAATATACAAATTGGGTCAGTTGGTTTTGGAGTCAGGCCACGTAGTGATTCGCTTACCACCTTACCATTGCCAATATAACCCAATTGAGTTGGTATGGGCATAAGCATAAATGAATTTGCCACTAAAAACAGCACTTTTAAAATTCCAGACGTTGAAGTGTTACTGCATGAAGCAGTTTCGAACGTTTCGCAAAAAGAACTGGGAAGATTGTGTGAAGCATGCAAAAAATCTCCAAGATGAAGACTTGAAGAAATATCATCTGGCAGAAGAATTCGTAATTTATGTGGATGACGATGACTCTGATGTACAATTTTAATGTAAATACTTTTAAATTTAATTTTAGATATACGTTATTATCATTATTATTATTTTTGCTGTTCAATTTAAACTTAGATATAAGTATTTATATTTAATTTTAATACAACTTGTTACATTCTAAACTTTTGTACTTATATTATAGTTTTTTAATACATACATACCCAATTAATGATTTATTTTAAATCATTATTATTCTTATTTTAATAAATACGTTGTTTTATTTATTTTTCTTTCATTTTTATCACAATCCCACATAATGACAAAACTAAATACACTATCGATAACGCTTATCGACAACAATAATGCGCGTCACTATGCCCGCCCATAAGGCCCGTGAGTGGGAAAGAGAGCAAAATACTCGCTTCACCGCTCCGACGTTTTATGACGCAAACTGCAAGGAGAAAAAATTATACTACAGCTTGTATACACACGGCTCGGTAGGGAGGGAGCGGCGTGGCGGCCTATCGACTATCGAATATCGATATCTATCTGAGCGAAACGCCGCCGTAAAGCTATTATAATTCTCGATAGAGTCAGGTATTGCAAGATCACCGTTTTATTTATTTGTATTTTTTTTATTTTTAACGCACAAAGATGGGACGTGAATCGAATATAAGTGTATTAAACAAACAAACGAATATCAAACAATTATGGTAAGGAAGTGTTATGAAATGAAAGTACTAGCTAGCGGGGTGTGAGGCACGGAGAGCAGTGAAACCGACGCGCGGCCGCCCAGCCGCTATTGTCGTCGGCAGAATTCGGTGAGTGCAGTGGCGCGTTGACTCGTAAAAGCGTCAGATTCGAGTCCGCGTGTGTGTGCTTGTGTTATTGTATGGATGTGTGATGTATATAAAGTATAAACATAATATAATACATGTAAGTAAGTGAGTGTGCAATATATATTATAAACTACATAAAATTGTATAAATGTCCACACAATCATGATTAATTCAAAATGACATTATCTTTCCATAGATTTTCAAATGGCCGCTGCGAATGCCATTTGCTGTACTTACCTATAAAGTTACAAAGAAGATAAAACATAATAAGTGTAATAAGTAAATAAATAAATAAACGTTACCACACTCACACCCCCGCATTAGGATTCCCTGTGTCGCGGGTGGCGTGGACATACACATATATGACATCACAAACACCCATGACCCGAGAACAAATATTTATCTGTCACATAAATGTCTGCCCCGGCCGGGAATCGAACCCGGGACCCCTCTCTCGGCAGGCAGGTTCACTACCAACTGGGCTATGGGGTCGTCGATGCATGCATGTATGATTATGAATTAATAATTATTAAAATACTGTTAATATCATTAAGGTACAGTGTTTTTGTATAAAAAAATCACAAACGATAAGACGAGCCACCCGATGGCAAATGGTCACCATCGCAGAGAAAGAAGAAGAAGAAAGAAAGTACTGGCTCTCAGGCCTCCAGCCGGAACACGAGTCGTTAGGCAGCTGGCTCAAGAAGGAAAGTGGTAGCTAGCCAGACTGGCTTCACGAAAAAAAACTGCCAGTAATAACTTTAATAACATCCTTTTTTTATTTCGAGGGGGAAATCTTCAAAAGGTATCCGGTGCTGTGGGAGCGATGCCGGATTATGTGGGATTTTTACCACACTAAGCCCCTCCCCTCCCGGTGACCTTCTTCAGCGCTATGTAGAGGACTCCGGGATCTCCATGGGAACGCAACCGGAGTCCTCTGAGCGCGGTACCCCTATCGGGCTCTACCCGGGAGGTCCCATGGTAACATGTCCCGTCCCACACCATCCAATCTTATCGACGGTCCGCGGCCACACATACCGTCGTCCTTCCCGGGGTCACTAGCCGGATGGTTCGAGCTCCCACTCTGACCGCCCGCAACCCCGGAAGTTCCCTTTTAGTCGCCTCTTACGACAAGCAGCGGATACCGTAGCTCGTATTCCAATCCCGAGCTACAGGGACAACTTTAAAAACCCTCTACCACCGAGCAGGCCGGCTTCTGTCATCTCTTGCGACTCCCTGTCCTGCCAGCATGGGATCAGGGTCAGCAAGCCAGGCCGCCACAATACGGCCAAACTTTTAGAAACATGTGTAAATAAGCAAATTCACATAATTAATAAAATAGTTTTTTTTTTTTAATGACTATCAATGACATTACAAATAACGTACGTGACCTAAATAATAATGAGGTAAGTGTAATCGATTAACTTTGCGGACACCCGTTTGATTCGTTCTAAACGACAGAAATTCGTAAACAGTGTAGTGAGTCGTATAACATCCAGCGCAGTGGCCGCCGCGTCCGAGACCGTTCTGGGACACGCCGGCCGCTTGATAACTGACGTCTGATTATGATTATCTGTTGCTTTTACAAAACACGTCGCGCTAACTGGGTACGTGCCACAGAGGACAGTAGAACGACATTTGTTTTAGTGTTATTATTACAGATATGCTTAATGTACCTAACGATGTTACGTTACTGATGTGAAAATATTTCTCATTATTATTAAAACTCTGATGACGGACCTGAGTCGTTGTCAATATTTTGTACATAACGATCAGATGACGTGTGTCCTTTGAGTAAGTATCGAATACTTAATTGTTAATGCGTACTCTGGACAGATGGTGCGAGAGCCGCGTGCATATGTGTGCAGTGAAGCGACGACTACATCGTATATGTGCGTGGTGATCCGCAACAGACCTTCTGACAACGAGTTATCGTACGCTCGGCAGTAACAGTTGTACGGCAGTGCCGTTGCAGTAGTGGATGGAGGCTCCGGTAGCGAAACAAAATAATTTTATTGCAATGTTTTTTCAAATTAAATTAAATTTACAAATTATTTGCAAAAAAGGACTTTTATAAAAAAAAATAACTACGTACTAAAAATAATGGCCCTAGCCGGCTATTAGGAGGTTTCTCCTTCGATGCCCTTTCACCCTGTATAAACAATCGAGGAGATACCGTTGTTTTCTTAATTGGCTTCGCACTTTCTTAATTGGTAAATGTTACTTTACTTATAGTATTAAACTTATTTATTCATTTGAACAACTATCTAATTATAGGTTTAACCATAACACAAATACAATACATATATAACTTAACACAAATTGAGACGTCTTTGACGAATAACATTATGACTAGCCAATTTTCAAATATATGTACATATATCCATAATATATAACCTATGTGGTCATCCTGAATTATGTACATTTCAAACGGTAAACGAGTTTTTCACGTAGATGCTGTGATGTTGGAGACTACCTGAACTGACATGCGACGCCTCCGCCTGCAAACTTCCGCAGATCACCCGGGGGCGTGTTAACTAGGCCCGAGCTGTTTATACCGTAATACAACTTGTAAGGGCACGTTTTTATGTCACATTTTAGTAGGTCGACTTCTCGATCGTAATTTGTAGTTGAGTTGAGATTCAGACATTTTTGCATCGGTACCATTACGTACTGTTCGCAATTACTACTTGGACCATAATAACTTACCCACAAAATAAACCTTTGTATTATCAGTAGGTACAAATGAAAACTTTTTAAATAATATATAAGTCCATATGGCACAATGAATAACAATGGATAATATTCTGTAGAAAATTCCTCGTAGTGTATAACACTTTACGAGAGAACCCCAACGAGTAGAACTTCAAAATCAATTGCCAACAATTTACGATATATGAATACTTATTAAAATTAATGAAAGATCAGATGAAAATAACTCAACGTAGTAGAAGACGAAGAAATGGCAGGTGCCGATCAGGTACAAACGGAGCGGCAATTACCGGTGGCC
>PDGT01000006.1:0-26967 GCA_003671415.1 Megathymus violae | reverse complement strand
ATTACCCGCCGCACAGGACAATGGACATGTCGCGAAGGCTCCGCGCGCACGCCGCTCTGAAGACGCGCGGTAATTGCTCCCTCGGAGACTGCGCCGGAATATATAAACAAAGATACTCGAAAACCTTTTCACCGGTTCGGCCGAATGGGAAATTATGCAGTCCTCGAAGGGTACGGAACAAAGTAAAAAGAACTATGAAACAGGAGCCTTGTTTAAAAATTCTCTCTGAAAATTTATGGATAATCAAGGATCGTAATATTTGTCAAAACAAATATATCGTGTGATAACAAAACGATTACTTCGCTCTTTTACTTATCTAAACAAGCCAAGCGTCCGTACACTGCAACGTTATAATCCAAGTTAAAACGTTGTTCAAATACAGACTCCATCGGACTTTAAAAATGTCCGCTACGTCCACAATTCAATTAACTAAAATCAAATGCAGAGAGAAAATTCACTCTTGCACTGATAAGTCGAATCCTCGTGTAGCAAATTGAATTGATTTTCTTCATTAATAGAAGATTTCTTTTACAACTTTTTGTCTCCGTACTAAATCAGGATTTACTCGAAGCTTAGCTATTTCAATATGTTCTGTCGCTCCCTTCGACCGGTTTAAATCTTCTCAATTGACTCAGGTTGGCGACGCATCGTTCAGCCGCGGGAACAATTTAATGTGTATACATGTAAAGGTTAAAAATTATTTCAAAATGCACCGGACAACTTGACTAAATGGACAGTGTTGTAGATTCCAGTTTTTTTGCGGTTCATAGTGTACATGCTCTAGTCGGAACTTCATTCTGAAACATCTCATTTGAAGTGACTCAAATAAAACAACAATTATTTATATAACTATTGAAAGTTGGCGGACCTGTGTCCAATGTGCCCTGTGTCCAAAATTGATAATAGCTAAAATAGATCTATAAATGCATCCATTATCGAATAAACTCGAGTAACGGAACCAGGAGGCAGGGGAACCAATATTTTTTTATTTGATTAAATTGTTATTTGTTTAACTGTATAGGTACTACGTATTGGAGAAGTTATACAAGTTGCTCTTCCTTAGTTTTCTCAGGTGAGGAAATTATTTGAATTGTGTTTATCACCAAATATATCTTTATTACTATTTTTAGGAATACAGCTTAGAAATATCTTTAGAATTATTTATACTAAATGTATTAAAAAAGTATGTTGGTATAAAAAATATGGACCAATAATTTAGTATGTCCTGTAACTAATGCATCGTAGAAATTTTTGCATCACTATTTATATATATATATATATGACGACCCCATAGCCCAGTTGGTAGTGACCCTGCTTGACGAGAGAGGGACATTTGTGTGACAGATAAATGTTTGTTCTCAGGTCAGGAGTGTTTGTAATATTATATTTGTTTGGCCATGCCAACCGCAACACACACACACACACATACATATATATAGAAACATTCTTATTTTCCTTTAAATTTATGGAAATCCAAAAATTAATACACTCAAGGTCAGAACTTATTTAGCCGCCTGAGTCCCTATACTATTTTCGTCTATTCTTCGTTATTAAAACAGTATATCGGTCTTATAAGTGGGAGCTAGATTCAAAACCTGCAAGCACTTCGCTGTGATTATCTAAACATATGTGCGTATATCAAATTAATTATCGCTTGCCTGAGTGAAGATATTCGTTAGTAACTACTATCTCAATAAATCTTATCATAAAATGAGTACGGCCATATTGGATAAAGCACGTGCAGTGAAGTGTTACTGAGTAGAAATAAGCTAGATAGGAGAAAACGTTGGTGAAAGGTGGCAGGTGTGCAGTTGGCTTCAACACTAGTGTGGGTCGCCAGGAAGAGGCGATCCGTTTGCTAGACTCCTAAGCCAGACTCAGGTACGCGTACACACCCTTTGCACTCCAATTAACTTGCCAAATTATCTTTAAACAAGTCCGCAATCAGCCCTGATACATTCCACACTGCAGGATCTCATAGGATTAGGTCTTTGCTCCTCGCGACCAGATCCTTAGGAGCCCGATTGTAGTCGTGCGGTCGAGAGAGCCGTGCACTTCCCGCAAGTTAGTTTGGTCAGCGCAATCCCCCAGAATCATAACAAACTCGATAAAAGGTTTTAAGATCGTATGTACATAGAAATATCTAATATTGCTTAAAGTTAAAACAATCTGCGTTTTAAAAGTTTATTCGTTTGCGTGCGCACATCGCCGTCGTGCCGCACCGCTGGCGATGCACGAACACGGGAATTTTCACGCTTAAAAATCGCTCCACGTAATATATGAATATTTCACTATCTGCGGGGTAAACTTCCCGTAACTTTTTATTACGAAAGTTAAACGTAGGAAGCCGCGGAAAAACTAGAAGAGATACGTTGATGAACTTTTTTAATCAACTGCCGAACCGACCGGAATTAGCTCTAGCTACGGTAGCTGCTCGTAAAGTCGCGCGCGCTCGGCCGCAGCGAAACGGTGCCGCCGCGACGCCTGCCCGCTGTGAACCTCGACAAATAAGTATCTTTGAACGCGCTACGAAGTGCGTGTTCGCTATCGAGGAAATTTCTTGAATAGTTCCTCGTATGTAGGTGAATACGTAGTCACTGTGGGAGATGCACGTACATGCTTGTAATGTGAAATCATTACTACTGAGATCACTGATGGCAGTCAGCTATTAACGAGATTGCAGTCGGGAGTAGCCTCGGTTGCCATTGATTTTTAAATCCCATATAAATTAAATTAGTATTAATTTACTTTGCAACAATCCACAAACATAATGTATGATGGTATATATTTATATACCAACACGTGTTTCGCTCCAAAACAGAGTAGTATCATCATCAGGGTAGTAGACTCTACGAGTGTTAACCGCAAACTGAGCGCCCGGCTATTTTTTTTTTTGCGCCCAGAAGTTGGAAAAGGGCTACCCTCCGAGAAAGCGTGGGGGTGGGGGGTGAATGCTCATAGCATACCAACGCAGCCGACTGCGCTGGTTATGTGAGACTCCCGTGAAACCTAGGGGCCTACCCACTAAACACCGCCCAAGTTAGTTTTGGCCTTTTGGCCTCTAAGCCTTCATCGGATGCGACCCTTTTTTAGGGAAAGAAGGGTGCTAGCGGCACTCTCGAGGGAGTGTCCGCTTAATAGTTAACACTGAAGGTGTTGTCGGATGGAGAGATTATGTGTCATCTTAAGGATGCCACTATCTGTTATGATTTAGAGCTTTGACTATGGGCTGCCAGTGGGCAGTCCAAGTCAGAAGAGATCTTGTCAGGGGGATCTGTGAGGGCGTTCCTTGGCCTCCGGATTTGATGACCTGTAAGACGAGGGGCGGTGTAATCCGCTGCCTGTCTGATTAACGGATTTGAGTGTTCCTCTGAGGACTTAAAAAAGGTAGTACAATAACCTTTGAAGACTTGTTGAATTGTGGGGAGTTCTAGATTACAGTGTAGGTCGGCGTTCCGTACGCACCAGTGGGCGTTGGTTGCGATTCTGCAGAGCGCCGGCTACTGAACGCGGTCCTTTTATACTCAACTCGTCGACTGGTTATCTAATCTTGTTATTGATAAGATAGTTTGAATCACCGGTAAAACCGGCTTTGACGTAATTTGGTAGTTTATTTTAAAAAAATCCTCAGTAATGGCGAGTTGGATACATTCGTTTGTTCATTCAGCAACACGTCAACACCGTTATAATCAGAACAAACAATCTTATAGACACCAGATTGTTCGTGTCTATTTCTTTCGTCTTTACAGTTTATTATAGTTTTAACATTATTGTTTGTTCTGAAGGCAACGAAAATGTTGTTTCGACGGAGCGTCTTAGCAATTCGCTCTGAAATTGGACCAACAAGATAGGTCAAACTAGATGTATATTTAGAAGGAACTTTGTCTTTGGGAACCGCCTACAAATGTTTACGCACCATCAAACCTCTCCTCTTACGAATAAGTCCATCCACCATCTTCCTGTCATATCCATTGGCAACAGCAATGTGATATATATTGTTATTCATTCGCATATAAGTTATTCGTTTTCAATTCGATTTTTGCAAACGGTTCCGTATGTTCAGAAGTCGCATCCGCGTTGTAGTCTTGCTAAATTGAACACCGCTCGAGGCGACGCTTGTTCAACGGTTGTTCAACGAGGAAGTATGGCTTTGAGTAAATCAATCTGCGGCAGTTATCAATTAAACTTTATGTATTATAGATGCCGCGTGAAACATTTCAAAGTCCCAATCACAAGAGCGAGATTTTCTATGTTGTTATTCAAATTCAAAATCATTTTAATTATTATTGTTTGTAAATACACTTATGCATGTAACTTTTGCTTCTACTACCGTTTCGAAGAGGTGCTTCAGCATTGAGGAGAAGAAACGGCGAAGAACCTTCTCAGCACAACTTTTAAAACAACTCTGTCAATTACAAAGTAACTTTTAATTTGCGCGGAAATTGTTTCGGCGCTGGTATTTCCAGGCGTTTTCGTCATTAATATATTCATCTACACCATAATATGCTTTACCTATGAGCTTTAACGCGTCCCTTAAAGTTCGAATATGTACTCACGTATCGCCGTTGGAACCTTATTGTAGAAACCAACTCCAAGCCTTATAAAAGAACACTAAGCGTTTTGAAGGCGATATGAAGACATAACCAAATTATGCCTATTTCTTGTTTCAGGGTTGTGTGTATCACTTTTTTGCTTGTACTTGATTTTTTCGAGTAAATACTAAAGTACCATATATATATTGAGAGGCATCGGTACGGTGAGTACACCAGGGGCCTTACTCCCGAAAACGTTTTGATTTTGTTTTTGTTTCTGATTCGAACTCGATCTAAAGTTCGTACTCCCGAACCAAATCGAATCGAATATCAAGATCGAGTTATGATCGAACGTTATCAGCGTCGTTAAGTGTATCCGGTTAGTGACGTCACAGTCAAGTGCGAGAAGTACATGCATATTTCACATATAAATATTTAAAAAATGCTAAATTTAATAGCTTTCTTTTAAAAAATCTTATATTTACTATTTGCTTATATGAATTTTGATAGAGAAATGAATATAAATTGTGTTTTTGTTTGACAAAAGTAATTGTTTGCGCCAGGAGTGGTCGGGGCGCGTGTTGCTTTTTAGTTGGTACAGGCTTTCAAATTACGTCGGTGGTTTAGAGACTTATAATATTACCCACGAATTTAAGATATAGAATCAAACCTTCCAATGAGATGTACGCACATTATATTTTTACGCTTTCGTGTAATTTACAAGAAGTCAGTTGTTATAACAAGAAAATAAACCAAGTTGGCAGTACTTCCTCTTTTATTTGAGCAACAAGAAGCTCCAGTGTACGAGTATTGTACAGTAATTAAAATCACTTTAATTAATTTGTATCGTGACAACTACTATTAACTAATCTGTGATCATGAAACTATCATATTATTTTGACAACATATTTGTTGTCAAATTTAAAAACGCGTTATTGTGTATATTTCTTTATGTTTTTCAGACAAATTAATTATTTATTACACTATTATTTAATACAACGACGCACTATTTCGGAACTCAACTCCGCGACATTGTGGAATATATTGAAATATTCACTTATATCCTTGGACAAATGATAATTCCTCCGGAATTCTTCACTATCCATTGCAAGTGCCCGAGAGTTATATCGACGTATTCTAAGAAAGTTTGTCCTGTCTCGAACGTCTATGATATGCGCTTCCTCCTAAATATTAAATAATGATGTGAGGCGAGTCATACTTTAGAAACACCCAAATATAATTAAACAAAATGCAAAACTCGAAACAAACAAAGAACCTTTTTTGTTACCGTGTATTTTGACGTTTGATTTCGATCCTGCCACTCGATTGACGACTGTCAGAAAGTGTGGGCAGTACGCTTTTTTCGATCTTTATTCGATCGTAACGATTTTTAGTTCCAATTTGAACCACCATACGATCGTGCGCTAGCGTAGACATTCAAGAGTACGAAATTGACATATGAGCGAAATCAACTCGATTGATTTAAACTCGAAAGCGTCGGGAGTAAGGCTGCAGTTTCTTTAATTTTTTTCCTTAAAGACACTTCACTTTAATATATATACTCGTAGCTGTGATTGCTCTTTCTTGCAATATAAATATTTAATCAATATCCGCTGAACCTCACATTAGAATACAATAACACATAATAAGAAATAAAATGGAAATTAGCAAACTAAACAAGTCTAGCTGTCTCGACATCCGTAACCAGTCGTATATTTCTAATAGCATAAATAGACCCACTAAGTTTACCGATATACGGGCGCCCCATTAAAGTTAACTATCTATGGTGACACCTAAAAAAACTGTGGATTGTTCCATGGTCAATGTTTCATTTATTTTTTTTATGTTAATAGCCGACAAACGAGCAGACGAGTCACTTGCTGGTAAGTGGTCACCGTCGCCCATGGACATCAGCAAGACCAAAGGTATCACTGATGCGTTGTCGGCCAGGAAATGAAAAGAAGGTAACAAAGCAAGTACTGTCTCTCAAACTCCCAGCCGGAACACGACGAATGTTTGGCGGCTGACTCTAGCAGGAGGGTGGTAGCTAGCCAGGCAGGCTTCACGGAAAGATACCAAAAAATACCACTAATAATATTAATGACTTAATAATAATACTGATAATATAATCCATACGCGAAGCCCTACCACCAAGTAGGCTGGATTCTGTCGCCTCTTACGACACCCTGTCCTGCCAGCATGGGCTTGGGGGGAGTATTCTAAGCCGCCCCAATACGGCTATTTATTTTAGGGATTTTGCTTACTTCCTGTATATTTGATTCCATTTACCAAATTTATGGCAGCAAGCATTACTGAAACCCATTCCAAAAAAGGAAAACCCTTCTGAACTTCAGGATCTTAGACCTCTCGAATGCATCTAGGATTTTGGGAAAACTTGTCTGTGACTTGTCTGTGTGTCCACTTGCCGTGGTGGTGAGTGCTAATTTTAACACTTAAGTTACCTGCAGTAAGTATTTATCGCAACATTTTTTTTTCCTTTTTGTTCCTTCTACAATTAAAGCAACTACCTTAGAACGCTCCACAAGATATATTTTCTTGAATAAAATGAACTTTAGATTAGTGGCAACACTAAGTGAAGAGAAATTTATCCGAAATGCAACAAGTCGCTCAGTATAGCGAACGTAAAAGTGCAAAGATCCAATGTTGCGCACTCAGACGTAATTAGATAGAAGTCATGAAGAGCCCCGCGGCGTCCGCGTCTTTGGTACGACTGGCGGAAACATTAGTGTCACTGGCATGAATAAAACACCCGTGCCACGGGTTGAATCATGGGTGGATAATGGAGAGAAGGAAGCTTATTTTATCTTACTATTCTGACTCGTGGAAATTTAGTTTCTAACTTAATGGGATAGATACAGAGTTTTCAGTAATTAATGGATAATCTTGAAATGGGTTGTGGCTGTGGCTGTGGCCGTGGCCGTGGCCGTGGCCGTGGCCGTGGCCGTGGCCGTGGCCGTGGCCGTGGCCGTGGCCGTGGCCGTGGCCGTGGCCGTGGCCGTGGCCGTGGCCGTCTCCGTGGCCGTGGTCGTGGTCGTGGTCGTGGTTGTGGTTGTGGTTGTTCAGAAAAAAATACAACAAAAAGTATATCCTTATCAGTATCTTAGATATGATTTTAAAAAATATAGCATTTTTTAATCTTATTTTACATTTTTGTTCACTGGCCTACAAATGAATGAATTACATAGATTTTCTTTATTGTATTACTATACACTATGTAGATAAGTAGGCAGAAAATAGTACAATGTATCTTTCAAATGGCAAAATAATTTTTCAAATAGTAGCGTGGCTCTGATGATTATACTCCGCATACACACGAACTCACAAATTTTGCACCCTCTCTTTATAGTATAGATATATATTTAAATAATAAATGATTCAGTCACTTTTATATTATTGTGTGACATTTTACCGTTGTTACATAATATATTGGTTTGGAATGGCGGGTAACAAAGCAGCGTCCTGATAAGGTAGGAGATCATAAACGCGTGCACTCGACTTTCCACGCACCGCGACGCATCGGCGGCGCGGCGCGCTGCGTCGTCAATGACGCGATAACTCGTTTCATGCTTCACGGGAACTCGCGTCAATCGCATCGTACGACCACCCTTATGACGTGCGATACGGAAACTGTAATCAATAATTCTTTTGATTTACGTGTTTTTTTATGAAAATGGAGCACCATAGATAGCTATAAAAGTTTAGTGGCTATTAGTTCTGTGTAAGTTTTGCTGGGGGAGGTACTACATTCAATTATTTCTAAAAATTTATCTAAAGATCTAAATATTTATATTAATACTAATTTAACAACAACAGATTTCCGCACAGTGGCTCTAGATACCATCAACTCTCTCACGGATATTAATGAACAAGTGCTGTGATAGTCATCTGCCTATTGGCGTGTAGCAGTATAATAATATAGCATATATTGCTGCTATATATAAACCATGTATTCTTTCAATAAAGTCAGTCTATTTACCGATCTGACTCGTTTCATTCGTCTCTACAACATCTGTCCTTACATGTCGACCCTCCCATCGGAGACGAATCACGCGCGCAGGTATTCTGAGTAGTCTCGAATTTTTCACGTCGCTAAAATCTTTTAACAATGAACAGCAAATAACTTCTATTGCGCGACGTCGGTGCAGACGTATGGTGAAAAGTGCCTCACCAAAAACGGGGCGCTCTCAAACTAAACAAGCCACTACAAGAACTAAAGAAGAAGAAATTAATAGCCCAAACTTCGGGCCCCGGGGGCGTGGACTCAGCTTCTGCAGAGCGATTGCAGCGACACATCACAACTTGACGTACGTATCCACCCTTACGTAGGGAACGTACCACCTGCACGGTCGACGCGGTTTGCGTCTTCATTCATTGTGCGCACTGCAAAGGACTGGAATAACTTGCCCGTGTCGGTGTTCCCGGCTACTTACGATGTGTGAGTCTTCAAAAGGATAGTGAATAGGCTATTTATACGTTAGTGCGTTACATCTTAGACTTCATCACCACTTACCATCAGGTGTGATAGTTGTCAAGTATTAACTTATTTTATGAAAAAAAAAAACGTATACTCTAGTGGTGATAATTTCCACCATACCGGCTGTGACCATACTGGCGCAGATGTTACGTCTGGTCCAGAAGTGCCAGGACAAGCGCATACGGTGGAAACTGGCGCGGTACTCCAGTATTCTTCGGCGGCACCAGCTAAAACCAATGGAAGAGGTGTGATGCCAAGTGATGTGTGAGTAGTGAAATGCGCGACGTAAACCGTAAGTTATATCTGCCTACTTTTCAGTTCTCGATTAATATAAATAAAAATTTAAACTAAATTAAATTGGCATTTAATCTAGTTTTTTAATGTTTATAATGTTAAAATTTATTCGTAATATTAAAAATATTATTATTATTATTTTACGCTATTGTTATAATATATACCTGCAGTATATTTATTGTGTACCATTAATATTATGATACCTATTTACGTGTATTTTTTTACCTATCTACTTTTGAAATTAAAATTAGTGTGCATAATTCTTATCGGAATATTTACCTCCTGCATAATACTAGCAATATGTTTATTTTATTAATTTAACCTTAATTATTAACTATAATGAAACGATTATTACAGTGTTTTATCATTATAGGTTATGGCAAGGATATTAATTTTAATTTTAAATGAATTAAAAAGGATACCGACATATTTAATTAAAATAGACCCTAGCCGAGAAAGGGTGAGATTTTAAAATCAAAAAGAGAGGAAGCAAATAAAATATTGTGTAAGTATAAAAAATATATAGACGTTTTTAAATTAATGTCAGATTAGTTTTCCGCAGAAGAAATTTCGATATTTAATAGAATTAGCAGCGAATTTGATCGTTTGTTTTCGAAAATAATTTTACTATAGTCTGAACCTAGTGAGGAATCGTTTCCAAAAGTCATGGCCGGCGATACATTCGACTTGCGAACGACCCTGAGCCTGCTGTCTGTTATAACCGATAACGATGACAACACGAAAAAATTGATTGAAAACACAGAATACTATTGTTCTGTATTATCAGGTAAGGAATGTAAAAAGAAATTAATTCAATTTGTTTCAAAAAGTAGATTATCACAGCAAGCAAAAATTAAATTATCATCGGAATATAGTACTGTGGAGGAACTTGTAAAGGACATGCGTAGATTACTTTTACCGCGAAAAAATCAAACCGCGTTGCAGACAAAATTACAACAATGTTGACAGTGAAATAAGTCTATATCTGATTTCGGGAAGGAAATCTCAGAACTATTTGTAGAATTGACTATTTCTCAGGAGGACGGAGACACAAAAAATTACAATATTTTACGACCTTTAAATGAAAAATTAGCAATTAAAAGATTCGTCGATGGACTGAGAGATCGTCCATTAAGTACGACAATTGATGCTCGAAATTTTGATACTTTAACAGAGGCTATCCAGGCAGCGCAGGACGAAGAAACACAATCCACGTCAACAGAGGTCATAGGTACGTATAGACAACATAACCGATTTTAATGGCGAACCCCGCACAACGCTAGTAGTAGCGGTGTTAACAACGCATCGCGCACGCCCTGCACTCAAGGTTCCCGCGGGCGCGCGTCAACCTAGCAACAGTCCCAGGTAATAAACTGTAACAATACGTACCCGGGTAATAGTTATCGTACCAGAAGTAACTTTTTATAAATCGTAGGAATAATCATAATGTACGCCGTAATAATCATAATGGTAGTGTTGTGACATCGGAAACTTCTAATCCTAATATAGATGCGCTGAATAATTTTATCATGTCATACCGCACCTTTAGAATGAAAGTGACTTAACTCAAAATTCCAGATTTTACTATAAATTTACTTAAAAAAGCCTACTCTAAAACCCCATGGTGAAAAAGAGCCCGAATTATGAGTGAGAAAGGGAAAAAGGGAAATCCTCATACATCAGTCTTCTTAAATTTACTCAAGACCATACATTTTTGAAAACTTTTTTCGTCATTGTCCATAAATTGCAATTTTTGAGTTAAGTCTGTGGCGTACCATCTCCGCCACTCCTTTAAAACCGCTACGCAACTTATATTGCACCAGCTCCTTATATTTATTTTACAGTTAGGCGGCTCGACGCGCCCCCCGCCTGCACAGCTCGCAGCGAGTCATTCTCGTTCCGACATCTCGCCATAGTAGTTTGTTTCTTTGCGCGCTAACCATTGCTTACACTTGCTTATTTTTGTTTCATTTTTTTTTTGCCGCAGGGGCATCCATTTACGGATGATATCCAGGACGCCCGGGTGGCAGTCCTAGACCTATATCGGACTCGGCACTTTGGGAGTGCAATACCGTACTAAACCCCTGCGGGAGCCTTCAGCCGCTTTAATTGGAGGGTCCCGGATCTGCAGGCAACAGGATCCCTCCAGCGACAGGCTGGCCTCGGCGAAAAGGCCAGACTTCTCCTCCATGGGAACTGTCCGGCTCACCTCTGAACAGTCCCAACGTCGCCGTGTCTAGCAGGGCCGGGTTCCCATCCCGGCCCGACACTTTGTTTTATATTTGTTATTATAGTGCTTAACTTTCTTTCTTTCATTCGCGTAGTGTTCCGTTAGTGTTCAACTTTCTGCTTAACTTCTGTGTAGTGTGCTTAAACATTTTATTCTATCATTCTTATTGTTTTCCGCTTTTCATCCTTTTTGTGTAGTGTAGTTCTGTCCTTGTAACCTATCAGTGTAATAAACTTTCGTTTGTGTTGGCAATTGTGGACTATTCAGTTAACCCGGCCTTGCGTCACGCACACTTAAATATAATAGTAGGAAAGGTAAGGGTATCAGTAGCTGGGGTAGTTTATACTGGTACCTCACGATAAGTCCCTTTCATTCTAAGGGTGAGATACAATAGTTTAAACAAAGTGTCGTTTACGATCCATAAAAAAGACCATGAGTTTTTAATCGATACTGAGGCTTCGGTTTCTGCGGTCAAATATGGCATAATCGCACGTTTACAAATACCCTTCCATAAGGAGATTAGTGTCAACGGTATTGGTGAAGATGTAATTTCAGAGGAATATGTTTATTTAAAACTTAAATATATCTAATAATAGTTATACACAAAAATTTTGGGTCTTTAAAAAATTACCTTACAAAACGGATGGAATTTTAGGTCAGGGTTTTTTTTTATATTATTAGGCTGTTTTAAATTTCGAAATAAATTCTTTACACTTGACTTCTGAAAACTATGACAGAGTAACGTTGCAATTGGAATACCTGTCATCAACTTCTAATTCCTTCTTAACAGTGCCAGCTCGTTGTGAATTACTACGTTATATTGAGACAGACGCGAAAGAAGACTACCTATGTGGTAATTATCAGCAGGTATGCGAGGGTGTATTTGAATATAAATGGTAGAATTGCGATATGTATTTTGAATACGCGAGATTCGGATGTTAAGTTAAATTATTTTAAAGTTAATACTAGTGTTAGCGACTTTTAAATTTAGTGAAATTTAAAAGATATTTATTTTTTAGTTTTTATTTTGACTATAGGTATCACTGTGTCCTACGACCGTTATGACAGTCAGTCTGTCGCTAGTGAAAAATTTCAGAGAGACACCGTGTTACCCCTCGCTATCAATAAATTAAGCTAGCTACCTAAGTATTAATTACCTGAAACAATTGTAACTCATTTTATCATGCAATTAGTAAATTTTACAATTACCCTATTTTATTCTTTAACATTAGTATTAATAAACTGTTGAGTTCACTAAATACGGCGTATTCTTAGCGAAACTACACCAGTCTAGACGGATCAATTATAACTAGTAAACTAAGCGAATATTTTATTTGTCAATTTGATCGGCCCGCTATTAATTCTAATCGGGTAAAATCAATGTTTTCATCTCTAAAATTAAAGCATTTGAATGAGGAGGAACAAAAGTCTGTTGACATAATCTGTGCTAAGTTTCCGGATATATTTTATTTGCCAGGGGATAAACTGACCACTATTTTAATTTTTGAACAAACTATTCAACTAAAGCCAGGTAGTAGCCCTATTTACACTAAGCCTTATCGGTTACCACATGCACGAAAGGTAGAACTAGATAGACAGATCGAAAGTATATTGAATGATGGTATAACCCTCCTGCTAGTGCCTAGCTAGCCCTCTCCTACTAGTGCCGATGAAATCCGGCGCAGACGTGGCACGTTGTGATCGACTACCGTAAATTGAATAACCAGATACAGGACGATAAGTTCCCACTACCCAATATCACAGACATATTATATTCATTCTCAAGGGCAGTTTATTTCACCCATTTAGATTTATATCAGGGATTTTACCAGGCTCAACTACATGGGGATAGTAGACCGTATACTACATTTCAAATCGGGAAAAATCAATATCCGATGACTAGACTTCCGATGGGATTCAAAAGTAGTCCAAATCATTTTAGTAAAGTCATGACAATAGCTATGTCAGGTTTAAATTACGAGAAATGCCTAATCTATCAGGACGACCTTATTGTTTTCGAACATAATTTGAATTCATATAATAAAAAATTAATTGATGTTTTCAGTAAATTACGTAAAGTAAATTTAAAATTAAACCCTTACTAATGTCAGTTATTATTAAAAGAAGTTCTTTACTTGGGCCACATTATATCCGAAAATGGTATTCAACCGGATTCAGAAAAAAATAGTTTTACAAAATTATCCACGACCACAATGTGTAGACGAAGTTATGCGTTTTGTAGCCTTTCGAAAAAATATCAACAATTTCGCTAAACTGGCTCACCCCTTGAACGAAACGTGTAGGAAATACGAAACGTACGTATGGTTGGATGAGTGTCAGAGTGCATTTCAGTACTTAAAATTAAATTTGACAAAACCGCCGGCGTACTGTATACCCGGACTTTTCAGACTTCTATCAATAATGTGGAGTGTTAAATACTTTCGACCTTATTTATACGGTTGACAATTCAAGATACAAACCGACCACAGACCACTTGTTTATTTGTTCAGCATGCGTGAAATTTAGATTATTACTAGAAGAATACGATTTTACGATAGATTAAATAAAATGAACACAGAACTCGGCTGCAGATGCTTTGTCACGGATAGTTACCACTTCAGAGGAATTGAAACATATTAATGAGCAGATGAATACTTTCGTAATGGCTAGATCCAAGTACCACGAGAAACGGGCGCTAGAGAATGGAAAAAAAGGGGTCGTAAAGACTCGGTTGATAATATAGACTCTAACTCAGGGACTGTGCAACCCAGAGTTGTGGATATCATTAGAAAACCGAATCATTTCACCGAAATTTCTTTAATTGATAAGAAACACGTTAAAGCATTAATGAAAAGTGGTACTTTTATTCATGTATTATACGAGTATCTAGTAATAACGAGTATCGAGTAATAACGTACAATGTGTATAAATAACTTGAACGACAGACGTGTAATATTAAATGACTTTCACCTATTGCCCACAAGTGGCCATGCGGGTATTAGGAAAATGGCAAATAACGTCAAGAAATATTACTCTTGGCCTAGCATGCTGAAAAATATAACTCAATACGTATCTAAATGTGAACATTGTCAAAATTTGTCAAAATTCTATCGGTACTAAGCAGGCTATGGTCACAACCAGTACTGCTAGTTCAGCGTTCGACAAATTATTTCTAGATGTCGTCGGACCGCTGCAGAGTGATGCCCACGGTTACAGCTTCGTCCTCTCACTTCAGTGTGAATTAACGAAATTCATGAGGCATATCCACTACGCAATAAGGAAACGGTAAGTGTAACTTGATCTTTTGTCGATAACTTCATTTTATGATTCGGCATACTTCGTGAAATTGCTACCGACAGAGGTAGGGAATTCATTTCCAGCACAATCACAGAAATATGTCGACTCTTTAAAGTTAATCATCTACATCTACAGCTTACCATCACGACACCATCGGGCGCTGAAAAATTCTCATAAAAGTATAGGTGCGTATTTAGGAATTAATTGTGAGAATAGACCAAATTTTTGGAGCAGCTGGCTACCGTATTGGTGTTTTTGTTATAATAATATGGTGCACACTGAAACCAACTCCGGAACTAGTTTTCGCCAAAAAAATTCTTACACAAAGTACGTTCAATGGTAGTGTAGTAGAACCTTTATACAACGTGACTATTAGTAGATACTCAAACCGAGACACGTGTCGAATATTTCGGTTTAAATAATCTACATAAAAATTGCAAAAGGTGTATCTTTAAAACTCACCAAGTTACAAGCTTGTTGAGTTCATCCTCTGTCCTCCCTATTACATGGTCTGCACTGCACTGGCCCGCCGCGACCGATCCAAAGCTCGCCGTATTCCCGATTCAGAAATTCTCTGACTTGAGTAGAAAAATGTGTGGGTGCTCCATCATGCTGGTAATAGAGACCGCCCCGATAAGTTTCAAGCGGTAGGTCTTCTAAAATGTCGGGTAAAACATTCCTCAGGAATTGTAAATATGTTTGTGAATTTAACCTTGGCAAATAAATAGGACCTATTACAGTTTGGTTCACTATTCCCGCCCATACGTTTACCGAGAACCTATGCTGAAAAGAATCGGAGCGTACCAGATGTGGGTTTTCATGACTCCAGTGGTGACTGTTGTGGATGTTAAAAAGTCCGCGACGTGTGAATGTACACTCGTCGGTCCACAAAATATTGGCGTTTTGCGTATTAAGAAGCCACCGGCAAAACTCAACTCGTTGTGTGTGATCATTTTCACTAAGCTCTTGAGCGCGTCAGAAATGGTAAGGGTACTGTCCGTCATCATGTAACGTCTGCCAAGCATAAGCTTGACTGACGTCAAATTCTCTGGCTACGTAGTCCAAAATCCTTTCTTGGACTGCCGTTGGTATGCGACTCACACCACGATTAACTGCGGTCGGAGGCCGGAACTCCCCGTTGTCCCCTAGGCGTTGAGTGGCGGAAAGCATGGTGTTCCATGACACTCTTACACCAAATTGTTCTTCGTACCGTCGCACTGCCATAGTAACATTATCACCGCACACTGCTAACGTTCGCACCATTTCTGTGTACTGGACATTATTGTAGCGAAAACTCATTGTTATAATTTTTAAGTCACGATAATTTAATGACGGAATCGCACACGCACACGCCGATCGCTAGCTTTCGGGTGACTGCGGGCGGCGAAATACACCGTCAAAGACGGCGGTTTCTAGTCAAAGCGTAACGCCGACGCCGCGACACACGCCGCTAACTTAGAGGAGACCAAATAGTAATATTTTTAAAATATTTTTCGGACAAAATATAACATGGTGTAAAAAATATTGCATTCGATTCAGTTACTGAATCTGAACAAACTACTTTCAGGTTTAGTGTCTACGCAAAATCACGTTGTATACTCACGATAATTACGGATCAGTGTTTAAATATTGACTTCAATTAGCGCAAAAAGATGCCCGTGATAATCTTCATAAAAGTAAAAATAGGATAAAGAGTAAATATAATAATAATGTCAACCTTGTGTACTGTTACGAAGCTTCTCGAAGGATAGCCGAGAAGAGAAAGTCGGCAGGCTTACGAAGTTTCTGCAAGGGTGGCCGACCCTTCCAGTGAAAACAATGGAGGCAATAAAAGTGAAGCCCAGGTAGTAATAAAAACTACCTTGGACACTTCAGGCCAATCTCGCCTTATTTTATGCCTTAGGCAAAAGGGGCGAGATTGGCATACATGCCCGAAATGAAGGTGTTTACCTGACCCGCTATTGTTATGTCGACTTCCGGGATATATTGTTGTTGTTTACTTCCACGAAGGGCGTGCAAAGATCTGGAAGCCCGGAAATTGATATAAATAGCGGGCAGGGTCGCCCACAGGGCATTCGATTCCCAAATACGAAGCGAAGAGTTCTCTCCCTACGAAGCGAATACCTGCGATTTACGAGTGCAAATGCGATTGTGAAGTGTGTGTGAAGTGAAATAAAGTCTCTGCGGAACTATTGTGGCATTTCACGAACCTGCGGATCCTGCCACATAACAGTACTATAAGAAGAGAGATTACTAGTTATTAAGGAATCCATCTAGTAATAAAATGGATCCAATATATTTAGGACCTTATCCAGTATTGGAGGATTTAAATTTGTAATGTAAAAATTTTAAAAAATGGTAAGGAAGATATTGTTCATAAAAATCGAACTAAACTGTATAATATTCCAGACTAATACTATAATTGTGTCTTCATATTCATGTTAGGTATAGTATATGTATATGATGGTCTGCGCGATCCCCCCAACGTGACGTCCCTTGATTATTTTTTATAAGGTACCATGAAACAACGGGTTTACAGTACCCCTATCAACAGTGAAACTGATGTTTTTTCGAGAGTGGAAAACTGTACTCTAGATATAAAAAAACAACTCCGAAATGATCCAGAGAGCAACGCAGCAAATAATACTTCGGGCGACGTTATGCTTACAACAAAGGGGCGACCATTTTTAAAATCTTTTATAATCTTTTCTGGTAATAAAATACTTCAATTGGTATTAAAAATGTTTTTTTATCATCAACACCCTTAAAAACTCTCTTTGTTTGAGCGCTCGTAGCAAACGCTATGTTTAAGTTAGAAGCATGATTTTTTTAGTATCTGTAAGCTATAACGATGTAGAATTACAGTGAATAATAAAAAAAAATGAAAAAGGCTTAGATTATTTTGAGGAAAGGCATGATTACTGAAATTTTACCTTAAAAAATTGCTTTCTTTACACAAATCTGAATTTTTTTTGTTTTTTTTTATTTTTCATGGATCAGTACGGCCTATTATTGGCAATCATTGTAATTTTTGTTTCAACATGATAACCCTCTTAGTTCACAAGTTATAGCGATTTTTTACTTAAGGTGCACATTTCCCAAAAAAATAATAATTCAAAAGGTCATAAAACCCAAAAAAAAATTAATACTTGTTAATTTTTTTGTCGACAAAATGTGGTTTTATTTTGCCTGTTTCAATATATTCACTTTATGGAGATTCACACTGTGTATAAACCATGTATTCTTTTAATAAAGTCAGTCTATTTACAGATCTCACCCATTTCATTCGTCTCCACAACATCTGTCCTTACAGGCGTACCTACACCAATTTGGACGGGACCCTGTATTATGGAAGACATCGATAACGGGATACCGTCCGCGCTCAGTTCTGGACGCCAAATCGTGAACCGTTCTGCTGGACGACCTGTAACATTTCTGATCGTGGCCAACTCAAGGCCAAAAACTGAAATAAAAGCCTCAGTAACTTTGGAGCTGGTCAAGAAATCGAGAACTAATTAAGAGAAAATTCAAGCATTCAAGCACGATTGTTATTCGACCACTGTAAGGCGAGCACATTCCGTAGTGTTGGCTCGATCGTGATACTAAGGATTATTATCGACCAAACTCTGCTTTTGTCAAGCATCCGGTGTCTATAAGGAGAAGAACGACGCCATCTATTGACAAAATTGGGCTGTATTTTATATTTTTGGTAGTATTAGAGCGGCCTAGAACACTCCCTCCAATCACATACTGGAAAAGCAGGATGTGGTAAGAAGCGACAGAAGCCAGCCTGCTCGGTGGTAGGGCTTCGTGTAACAATTATATTATCAGTATTATCATTAAGTCATTAATATTATTACTGATACTGATGATTATTATCTTGCCGTGAAGCCTGCCCGCTTTCACCCTTCTGCTTGAGTTAGTCGCCAAACGACTCATCGTATTCCGGCTGGGGGCTTGAGAGCCAGTACTTTCTTTCTTACTTTCTCATTTCATGGCCAACAATGTATCAGTGATACGTTTGGTCTTCCTTATTAACATAAAAAGAAGAAAAATGTCGCGAGTAACACTATCCTGACGGGATATTCCATATGGGACGTTAAAATTTCCGAATTATGATAAGTTTTAACTTAAAAACAATTATATCGTTAAGAAACATTAAACTATATCCGATTTACACTTTATTATTTACTTGATTATCATCATCATCCTCCTGCCCTCATCCCAATTTTATTTGGGGTCGGCGCAGCATGTATTTTTCTTCCATACTTCTCTAATTATTATTTAGTTGATTATGTGATGTTATTAATTTAATTGAAAAATAAAATAGATTTTTTTACTTATTAAAACTTACTCTATGGAGGAAAACCGCTTTTGACTGCAGCTCGTCTAACGCACGAAGATATTTGACGCTAATGCGACCCTACATGTGTTGTGTATAATTGATTTAGCGGCTCTCGTATCGGCACATATGTAATTAATTATACTTGCAAACGAAGTCGGCGAGACAATTTCCAGTTGAATAAGTGGAGGTGCTGACGTCAGCGCTAACGATCAGAATTATGAGCGTGACGACGACGGGCGACGCGGCACCGTGCGACACCGTACCGCACCGTGCGGTACCATACGGCACCATGCGACATCGTGCGGCACCTTGCCGTGCCCGAACGGGGTTACACAGTCGCTTCGTAACTCATGTTAAAAACTCCTCAAGTTATCCTTTCATAATATTAAGACAAAATAACATGATTGTCCTTATGTCAAACCCTTATAGTAAAGATTACTGGCATCATATATGGTAATTTAGAAGTACTTGTATTTTTGAACTTATGTGTTTAAAATTTATAACACTCAAAATTGATAATGCAATACATAATTCTTCGCTTCTAAAATCACAATTCTAGTGTGACAGATACAAATTAAATTGTCCTGGGGAGCCCAAAAACTTCAAAACTAAAAAAAATTCATAACGTTTGTTCCATAAGCAGTAAGACAACGATTTTTCGAACAGGAATTTAAAAAAAATTGTCGGTTATACTTATTTACGCAAACATCATTTTCAGTTGTTTTTAAAGGTAGTTTGTTGTGGTTATGTCCTTCAGTATATTTTATTCGGGCAAGAAGAAAGTTGTTACTGCAACTTCAAATGTCTGAAGGGTCATTAGTTTATTTATTTTCTAGAATATTAAAATGGTCAAATTAATTAAGTTAAATGTATGCAAACCGTATAAACGTTGCAAATGTAAAAAACAACTATTTTATCGTCCTCAATACTGACTTTGTTATTACATTTTTTACGATACAAGAAACCAAAAGTGACTTTAGGGTGATTCAAATAAGAAGATGCGGTGAAATAAATCGCCTTAAATTGCAAATGATAAGAAAATTAAAATTACTAAAAGACATCTACTAATTAAATTAGTTCATAAACAAAAAAATGCCCACTATAGCACAAAATTAAATGAAAAATATTTTTATCTCCTAACAAAATATTTTTCGTTTGAAAAAAGAAAATCAATGAAAAAATTAAATACCAAAGAAAAAACATTAAACATCGTCTTCTACATCATTGTCGGTAAATAGTCGGCTGTCTTAACACTGTTTTTAACTTTAAATATTCATCTGTAAATCGTCTAGGAATAGCTTGTTTCTCAACCAGTTTTTTCAAATCGGCATATTTTTTTACTGGAGCGCCTGAGATGCGGCCTATTGACTTTCATTGACGTTAACAAATGTCGAGCAGCGAAAAGGTCGTAACACGCACTACGCTTAAGGCATTGTCTGTACAAAAGGGGTATAACTTTATATTATGATTTTTTACAGGCAGTAAGTGCAGGCGGGAAGTGCAAGGCTCTCTCGACCTTACTACTATAATCGAGTTCCTAAGGACCTGTTCGCGGGGAGCAAAGACCTAATTCTATGAGGTCCTGCAGTATGGAATGTATCAGGACTGGTTTCGGGCTTGTTTATAAATGATTTGGCATGTTAATTGGGGAACGAAGGATATGTACGCGTACCTGAGTCTGGTTGAGGAATGCAGCAAGCAGATCGCTTCTTCCGACGGTCCACGCTGATGGTTAAGCCCCAACACTCCTACCAACATTTTATCTTATCCTAAGCTACGCTAAATTATAATTACTGAGTAACACTCCACTCCACGTGCTCCTTATACTATGACCGTACTCGAGCGCGGTTTTACGCGGTGCAGTGATGACTAGGGCCAGTGGATTCGTGGTGCTGCCTCGTAATCCGTCAGTGCTGATCGTTGGCGACCAACTGCGGTATTCGTGTACACACATAAGTCGGGATCGTTGAGTGAAAGGAAGGATGAAAAATAATGCCAACATATCTTAACACAAGTCATACTATATACCGCACAGGTGAAATCCAAACATTAATTATATATATATAATTGACAAAAATGAGTAACAAATACGCATAATTGAAAAACTATAAAACACCGGATGATTCGATGCAGAAGTAAAAATTGATTCCAATAGTGTAAAAAAACCTATTTTTACAAAAGGCGTCGGTTGCGAACTTTCCGACTTATTCCATCGGTATAATAAGATGAAATTGTAAATAAACATGTAGAACACTAAAAATCTGTGTGATACATACGAACGATCAATAACCAAATCAATATTACATTCAGCTGGGACGAAAACGAACACAATGTAAACTATAAATAAATTAATATGTTCAGATGATAGTATCAGGCGTTACTTTTCGGAAATTAATTGTATTAAATTAGTATTAATTTACTTTGCAACAATCCGCAAACATAATGTATGATTTACGTAATTATAATAGAGTAATTATAATAATTTAAGTAATTATAATAGAACGTATATTATCGCTGCACTCCAGTAACAATGTTAATACAGAAACACCTAGAAGTAATCGTACGATCAGGGTTAAACTTGCAGTCTTGCAACGAGAAATGCCGATACCCTCTACAAGGTACAAAATCCATAATTGCAACACTGCCTTGCTTCTATAATTAATTCTGGACTGCCATATAATTTCAAAACTGTTCCTTAAACACTGATAATGATCTGAGATCGCGTCTCTCACCGCACTCCGCACGATAGAACAATCTAGATATAATCTCCATTAGTTGGCTGTTTGATGAGAAAACTTTTCGAAGAAACTTCGACTCCCAACAATTAAAGACGGTCAGTAAATTCCAGGGATACATTCTGAAAACTAGGAGCCAAGGTGAACGGGCTCAGCTTGGCGTTGAACAGACACGTCTATGTTTTTGTGCCGTTGAATCTCACAAGATTGGTATCGCCCCTTTTGGACACTACCCAAGGTGTGAGATTCATATCTTCCACCGTGGCCTCTCTTTCGGACAGTATTACGTTCCTACTGGCCCAAACATTCGGGAGATATCTATCCACTATTGTGCTATCATCTGCATACCCATGCAGATACGTATACTTGATATACAGCAGGAATAGAGTAGCGGAAAGAACGAACCCCTGAGCAACTCCAGCGTTGATGGTCATCGATTGTGACGAACAACTATCGATGACAACTCGGAGAAACCGTTCGCTCAGAAAGTCTTTAACACAGCCGATAAGATCAGAGGAAACAAAATACGTTAGAAACTTGCTTAACAGGCTTAACAGATGCCAAGCGCCTCCCCCTTTCACTCGAGGGCTCCATCATAAGTGAGTGGCATGCGCTAGAAGGTCCCCGGTCGAATGGTTTCGGGGAATTCCATTCCATTGGTCGCTAGAAGATCATTTAGTTACAGGTATGCCATAAGACGCGAATTCAATATATGTTCCATAATCGTATAGAGTTTGGAGGTTATTAAAATTGGTCGATAATTACTAGGGTCGGCGCTACTGCCTTTTTTCTGCACGGGTTATACGTTAGAAAACTTTCAGGATTTAGGCACTATCCCAGTCTCGAGAGAGAGGCGGGACAGACGTGTCAGTACAGGAGACAACTGAGGTGTATACATCTTTAGTATTTAGTATTTATCGCTGGAATTCCGTCAAGACCACTGGCTGTTTTCACGTCTTGCCTCCACAAGGTTTTGAGAGCCTTCTTGTTCGTTATGTGGATCTCGGACTTAGAGATGCCGTAATAAAGTATGGTAGGTGGCATGGCAGCATCTCGACGTGAATTGTTGGCAAACTCAAACAAGAACAGGTTCACCTTCTCTCTAGCCGTATGATCCAGAAAGCTTTACCAATGAAGCCAATGTAAGCCGACATTCGCCAGACAATTGGCTGTGTAACCAGTTGAGAGAGCTCTCCCAGCATGTTCGGTGCTTTAGTATGGGAATAGGACTCAGGACATGCTTTAAAGTCCTCCAGAAAGTCCAGGGGCCTTACTCCCGAAAACGTTTTGGTTTTGTTTTTGTTCCTGATTCGAACTCGATCTAAATTTCGTACTCCCGAACCAAATCGAATAGAATATCAAGATCGAGTTACGATCGAACGTTATCAGTGTCGTTAAGTGTATCCGGTTAGTGACGTCACAGTCAAGTGCGAGAAGTACATGCATATTTCTGTATTCTTGTCTACCCATCGCACAGCGGTGACCACGAGACAACTCGATTATTTGAACACCTCATTGAGACAGCTGATGTGGCTCTTCATCGATATCCTACGGCTCAACTGCAGCCTTACTCCCGACGCTTTCAAGTTTAAATCACTCGAGTTGATTTCGCTCATATGTCAATTTCGTACTCTTGAATGTGTACGCTAGCGCACGATCGAACGGTAGTTCAAATTGGAACTAAAAATCGTTACGATCGAATAAAGATCGAAAAAAAAGTACTCCCCACACTTTCTGACAGTCGTCAATCGAGTAGCAGAATCGAAATCAAACGTCAAAATTCACGGTAACAAAAAAGGTTCTTTGTTTGTTTCGAGTTTTGCATTTTGTTTAATTTTATTTGAGTGTTTCTAAAGTGTGACTCGCCTCACATCATTATTTAATATTTAGGAGGAAGCGCATAGTATAGACATTCGAGAAAGGACAAACTTTCTTAGAATACGTCGATATAACTCTCGGGAACTTGCAATGGATAGTGAAGAATTCCAGAGGAATTATCATTTGTCCAAGGATATAAGTGAATATTTCAAAATATTCCGCGACGTCGCGGAGTTGAGTTCCGAAATAATGCGTCGTTATACTAAATAATAGTTTAATAAATAATTAATTTATCTGAAAAACACATAAAGAAATATACACACCAAGTCGTTTTTAAAATTTGACAACAAATATGTTGTCAAAATAATATGATAATTTAATGATCACAAATTAGTGAATAGTATAGTAGTGTCACGATACAGATTAATTAAAATGATTTTAGTTACTTTTATTAAACGAAAACACAATTTATATTCATTTCTCTATCAAAATTCATATAAACAAATAGTAAATATAAGATTTTTTAAAAGAAAGCTACTAAATTTAGCATTATTTAAATATTTATATGTGAAATATGCATGTACTTCTCGCACTTGACTGCGACGTCACTAACCGGATACACTTAACGACGCTGATAACGTTCGATCGTAACTCGATCTCAATATTCTATTCGGTTTGGCTCGGGAGTACGAACTTTAGATCGAGTTCGAATCAGGAACAAAAACAAAACCAAAACGTTTTTAGGAGTAAGGCCCCAGGTTTCTACATCGAATACAATGTCTAACTATATAAAAATTTCGAATTCGTACCAGAACTTTTATCTCTAAAAATTTTTCACAGTTCACTTTCACTTTAACTTTACTTTTTACTAATATCTATTTGAAACCCCTTTAGTACTGAAAATAAAAATCAATTTAACAGATCGTATAATCTGCACAATCTGGCAACGGTGGAATATCGGCTACGATGCGCAAATACGGGCACTGATTGCGCAATCACCGTGTGTTTATGCATCCGTTGCGCCCCTGTCTCCGATCGGGCTATCCCCAGCTGTACCCGACTATGCCCCACACTTAATCGTTTCTTCCCAATTATTGCCATCACTTCTTCTCAATCTTTTATTATCAAATGCTGCATGAATGCCTATTAATATGGTTGTAAATACGAGCTGTCATTACTCTTGTTGCTACACATATTGCCAGGAGTTCTGCCTGATAAACCGTGCAATACGGCGACAGCTTCAATTTGACGGCTTGGACTTCAGCTTCGCTATTCCATATGGACAGCGATGCTCCGACCTTACCGCCAATTTTGCTGCCATCTGTGTATATTCGAACAGCTTGGCTGTTTTGCCGATCGACCTGCTCTTGGTTTATCAGGCTCATGAACTCCAGGCTCATATGCTCTGCAGGGTGGGGAGCCTTGTCATACGCAGTGGCCCTTTCCACCTTTCTATCCCTCAGGTCTGCTATCGGTATCCCCCTTCTGGCCTCATAGAGGGCGGCTGCCTCTCTGATCCGGAGGTCCAGAGGCAGTAATCCCGATAGCACCAAAGCGGCATTAAGGGAGACAGTTCGATATGCCTTAATCAGCTTTTGTGCAAAGCCTCTTTGCACGCTGTTCAAGAGTCTTTGCACGCCCAACTTTTGTGAAGCTGGTGCCCATACGCTGGCAGCGTAAAGTATGACAGGCTCAACTGTTGCGTTGTAAATCAGGCGTATAATCTCGGGAAGCTTATCCTGGCTGTTCTGGCTAATCGCTTATAAATGTCTGTGGCCTTTCTGCACACCTCCCTAGCATGTTGATTAAATGTAAGTTTGTTGTCTACAATTAGTCCTAATATCTTTATTTCGTTTGACATTTTAATGTCGACCCCTCCCATCCTCAGGACCGGGACGTCGTACTTTAGCTTTCGTGTAATAACCATTGCTTTGGTTTTGGATGGTCCAAAAATGAGCTTGTTTCTGACGCCCCAGTCCCGAACATAGGCGAGGGCGGCGTTGGTCTGTATTTGTATTTCGAGAGCTGTGCTGCCCTCAAAAATCAGCACGACATCATCCGCATAAGCTTGGCAATAATGTCCCTGCTCCGTTAATTCTTTTATAAGGGGATCTAACAAGACGTTCCGTAAAATAGGACCGCCGATGGAACCCTGTACGCATCCCTTATTCGTCCCTTTGGTGTGCAGCTCTCCCCCGTACCTGATTGTAACCTTCCTGTCTCGTAGGTAGCTGTCAAGCATCCTTCGTATATTGCTAGGACACTTTTCCTCAGCCAATCGGATTCTAATTGCTGGCCACCATGCGTTGTCGAAGGCTCCCTCTATATCAAGTGAAACCATAGTAACCATCTTTTTCGCACAGACTTTCTGGCGTATATGGTTTACCAAGTCATAAAGGGAGTCCTCAGTGCTTTTCTGGGGCATGAATCCGTATTGACGAGTACTAATCCTAGGAAGGACATGCCATTTCAGCCTACCTACGACCAGTTTTTCCAGAATCTTTCCCATCACTGGTAACAGCCCTATCAGTCTATAGGACTTAGGGTTCGTATAGCATTCTTTACCGGGTTTCCTGAGTACAACAACCGTTGCTTCTTTCCAGATGGCGGGAAAGTGCTCTAATTGCAGGCATTTGTTTACCAGTGATAGGAAAATTTCCGGATTTTCGGTTATTACCTGACTGCAGATGTCGGCAGTCAAACCGTCTGCACCAGGAGCTTTTTTTTTTGGGGTTGAAGCTGCACACCGCAGAGTGAAGTTCTTTCATAGTGAAAGGGGGATCGTGAAAGTCGTCATCGGTTTGTTTATTAATTCCCTCGGCTTTCTCCCTGATATGCTGGTGGTATTGTATGTCATTCTCCGAGGAGTCATCCGGGTAGAAGGACGCTGTTAAGGCCTTTACCGATTCTTGCATACTCAACGTCTTTCCATCTACTTCCAGAGGTAAGTCTTCCTGTCGCTTAGTTGTTCTGCCTATGATCCTATAAATTCCTTCCCATACCCCCTCTCGATCTTGTTTGGTACAGAAACTCCTCCAGCTTTCTATTTGCGCTACTTTTGCTTTGCTTTCGTAGTCTGCTTTGGCCTCTAAATATTCCTTAACGACTTTAGCTCTCCTGACAGGTGCCGCACATCTAATTCGGCGTTTCTTTGTAAGGACCTGTGCGGGTGTGCGTGTTATGGTGTGACTAAGTGGCAGGTATAGTCACAGTGTTCAAGA
>PDGT01000050.1:2809432-2868072 GCA_003671415.1 Megathymus violae | reverse complement strand
CCGTCATAAATGTGAACCCGCTCGCGCTGCCCGACACTATGAACCCGGAGGTCTTCCTTAAGAGGTTACAAGCGATCCGAGCGTCCAAGGAGGAAGGGTCCAGAGAACTACTCAAGCTGGAAGACGATCCCACTCAGAATATGAAGGACCGGCTGGCGAAGGTGTTCAAGGCGCTTTATAATGTAGTGATGGCGGTGAAAGGTAAGTTCTAGATTTTTTCCCTATAAGTTAAAATCTGAAGAATTCATGCACAAATACAACTTTAGAATAAATAAACATTCATCTGTCATATAAATGTCTACCACGGTCGGGAATCGAACACTCGGTCGTTACGTGCATCTTCGTCGGTCGCACATCGAATTCTACGTTAAAACAAACAATTGAGCTGTTATGTATGTTTACAGATGACGAGGACAGGCCGATTAGTGCGTCGTTATTGAAGCTGAAGGCGGATCGTGGTGGCAGGTGCGACGTCGCAGGTCCGACGAACCTGAGCACGATCGAGGGCAACATCGACGCCGGCCGGTACACCGGCGTGGCGCAGTTCGACGCCGACGTTAACGCGTTTTTCTCGAGCGTCGTTCGCGAACACGGCAGGATATCCGGCCTGGGTATTGCTGCTGTTCAACTAAAAAAAGTAAGTTTATAACGATGTAATGAAATTTATTCCAAACAGTCATAAATCTATCTATGTAGTTTCAAAACTGTGATGCTTAGTGCTATAGTAATATCATTAATTTCAAAAAAATCAGTTCGGTATAATTGATAATATCGACTATAGCTCTTTCGATATAACATTGCCTCGATAAAGATTCTTATAGAAATGTTTTACTTAAATCATTTTATTGTGAATAACATCGAAGAAACTGAACTAAGCAGTGACCTGGGTGGGTAGCGTGGTGAACTGTGAACATATGTAACTATTAACATCGTGAGACGTCTCCAAAGCTCATAATTACGACAATTCTGAGTTGTGATAACCATCTTAACTCGACTGGTGTTAATTAACTTTTCAGGCGTATAATACGGCGAAAGCAGATGTAGCGGATTTACTCACAAAAATACTTGGATCTACAGAATCATTGCCTCCTGGATTTGTGCAGAAAGCAAAGGCTGGTGAGTAAATAGGATTCACAAATATTTATCTATATTCGTGCAATAAATAAATTTCATAAATTACCTTCAAAGATATAAATATTATTATTGTGTTTGAGTAGTAATTAGTAGGTATTAGATATAATTATTGTAAAGAGTTTCTATGAATCTTCTAAGAATCCTACTGTCGGGAACTGCTGTATGTAAAATTTATTACTGTAATAATGAATTGTATTTATACAATCGTGGTGACATTGCAGAGGAGGTGATAATGTGTATCTGCGGCCTGCACGTGGAGGAGGGGCTGATGGTGCAGTGTGGCGCGCCGCGCTGCGGCGTATGGCAGCACGCACGCTGTATGCGCGTCGCCGACACCACCGCGCACCATTACTGCCATCACTGTCGCCCGCAATCGCCGCAACGACCCGCGCAGGTACGCATTTGAGACTGGCCGGCGATATTGTTCTTTAAAACTGGACTAATTTATTGATTTGCAATAATTAATACTATACTGCTCTTAAAATAAGTTGCAGATATATCTCTACTCCTTATAGTTGCCTCATTTGTGAGCCAAATGTGTTCATATTAGAAATTTGCATACCTTGGAATACTCCAGAATTTTGAAACACACTAACAACATTTGGCAAGCATCACAGACACGTAACCCCTCTCAGTATGAGATGAGGCACGAGCACTATAGTGGGAAGTTATGGATGTATCAACGATGAAGATTTTACATTGATTTGTAAGGCAGACAGTGCACCATTCATATTCGAGTGGGTATAATTAATTATATGCATTATTGAAACAGGTCGATCGCGAAATACCTTTGGATGACTATACGGAGGAAGGTCACCAATTTTATTTGTCGCTGATGCGTGGCGACCTGCAAGTACGGCAAGGGGACACGGTGTATGTGCTGCGGGACATTCCGATCGACGACAAGCACCCAGACGTGAGCCAGAAGAACGGCGATAAAGCCGAATCGCCCAAGACCAAACGGGTTGATAGGAAGAAGCTCAAGAATATCAAAGGCAAGGACAAGGCCGAGGAAATGGCAGCTCAGAATAAGGTTTGTCGACTTAAGATTTTTTGTAACAATGTACCCCGCAACTAGCAGGGCTTACACACGGAAAAAGTACCATAAAATTTTTGCTAAACTTGGTGTCAAATTAATCAGTATCCAACAGTTTTTACATGTGACACCTGAGTTTTGTTTTATTTTGTTCAAATATGTGATTCGCAAATGTCATAAAGATATACTTTTTATTAATAATCATCAGTAGTAGTAAACTCTGCTCTTAAACGATTAAATTGATATTTGTATGTTGTTTACAGCTTATTTTATTAAAACTAATATTTCTCGATTTGTAAGGCATAAAACTCTGGTTACGTACAGTGTCACTCACATAAGTGGAAATTAGGATCAGTTATTAAATTAATTGTGAACTTGTAATTCAATTGTTCAGCAAATTTCACAAAACGCAAAGTAGGCTCCAGCATTTCATAGATGATATACAACGTGACTATTAGTAGATACTAAAACCGAGACACGTGTCGAATATTTCGGTTTAAATAATCTACATAAAAATTGCCAAAGGTTTATCTTTAAAACTCACCAAGTTACAAGCTTGTTGAGTTGCTCCTCTGTCCTCCCTATTACATGGTCACCGCGCGCAGCGCGCTCGCGCTGCACAGCTGATTGATAACTCTAGCGCGATTTAACATGGTCACTTAGCGTTACACTGTGCAACTTGCACATGCACGACATAACAACACACGTATTTGTTCACACAGACACTACTCGTCACACTTTTTATCATCACTCAAACGTAATTGAACGTCACGTTCAAAATGTGACCCCCATTTTTCCTAATGCACAAACGAGCGCGCTTGCGTAAATTTCTTTTTAACCTCCTCAATACGTACCGATCATTTTTAATTGTGTCAAAGGCACTTTCTATTTTATTTTTTAAGTCTATTTCATTATGCGGCTCTGTTTGATAGACTATGTCTTTGACACGTCCCCATAGGTAAAAGTCGAGCGGTGTAAGGTCTGGGGATCGTGCTGGCCACTGCACTGGCCCGCCGCGACCGATCCAAAGTTCGCCGTATTCCCGATTCAGAAATTCTCTGACTTGAGTAGAAAAATGTGCGGGTGCTCC
This sequence comes from Megathymus violae, assembly GCA_003671415.1. Lineage (NCBI taxonomy): Eukaryota > Metazoa > Arthropoda > Insecta > Lepidoptera > Hesperiidae > Megathymus > Megathymus violae. Next base: position 2,864,812 of record PDGT01000050.1, on the reverse strand, counting down.
GTCGTACTGGTAATAGAGACCGCCCCGATAAGATTCAAGCGGTAGGTCTTCTAAAATGTCGGGTAAAACATTCCTCAGGAAATGTAAATACGTTCCTGAATTTAATCTTGGCAAATAAATAGGACCTATTACAGTTTGGTTCACTATTCCCGCCCATACGTTTACCGAGAACCTATGCTGAAAAGAATCGGAGCGTACCAGATGTGGGTTTTCATGACTCCAGTGGTAACTGTTGTAGATGATAAAAAGTCCGCGACGTGTGAATGTACACTCGTCAGTCCACAAAATATTGGCGTTTTACGTATTAAGAAGCCACCGGCAAAACTCAACTCGTTGTGTGTGATCATTTTCACTAAGCTCTTGAGCGCGTCGGAAATGGTAAGGGTACTGTCCATCATCATGTAACGTCTGCCAAGCATAAGCTTGACTGACGTCAAATTCTCTGGCGACCTGGCTTGTGCTCCTTTCAGGATGGTCGGCTACGTAGTCCAAAATCCTTTCTTGGACTGCCGTTGGTATGCGACTCACACCACGATTAACGGCGGTCGGAGGCCGAAACTCCCCGCTGTCCCTTAGGCGTTGAGTGGTGGAAAGCATGGTGTTCCATGACACTCTTACACCAAATTGTTCTTCGTACCGTCGCACTGCCATAGAAACATTATCACCGCACACTGCTAACGTTCGCACCATTTCTGTGTACTGGACATTGTTGTAGCGAAAACTCATTGTTATAATTTTTAAGTCACGATAATTTAATGACGGAATCGCACACGCAAACGCCGATCGCTAGCTTTCGGGTGACTGCGGGCGGCGAAATACATAGTCAAAGACGGCGGCTTCAAGTCAAAGCGTAACGCCAACGCCGTTGCGACACACGCCGCTCGCTAACTTTGAGGAGACCAAATAGTAATATTTTAAAATATTTTTCGGACAAAATATAACATGGTGTAAAAAATATTGCATTGGATTCAGTTACTGATTCTGAACAAACTACTTTCAGGTTTAGTGTCTACTCAAAATCACGTTGTATATTACCATATGGTCCTCCGATTTACGTGAGACAATTTTCTTAATTATTGATGATATTCTAGGAGGGTGAAGTTCGTAAACATACTTACCAGACCATTGGTGAAATCCCAGTATCAGAACTGGATATATTCCGAGTGGAGCGGTTATGGAAACACAAAGACACACAAGAGAGATATGTTTATGGACATCACTACTTAAGGCCACATGAGACATTCCACGAGCCCACTAGAAAGTGAGTTATATGTCACCAATATTATTATAATATCATGATATACATAAGAATTTTAATGCATGCTTGACTTGTTACTATTTTCTATGAAACCTTATCTGTTGTTATCTTTTAATACGATTCCTAATAGGTTGCTGTAAAAATACAACATAATGTTAATTTGCAGATTCTTTCCCAATGAAGTAATGAGAGTTCCGCTGTATGAAGCAGTTCCTATTGAACTCGTGATGTCACAATGTTGGGTTATGGATCTGAACACTTATTGTAAGGTAAGTTCTACAGAATTTAGTTATTTTTTATATGCTAATCGTCAAGAACATAAACAAGACACATAAACGTGATCAAAGATATGATACAATTTACATCTTCAGATAATAATGATCTTTTTTGGTACATGTAATATACATATTATTTGATACTACTTACGACCTGTATTGCCACCATTATTCTGTTCTTGGCTAATAGATATAAATCGACACTATCAATTTATAAAGATAAAGATCTATTATTAACGATTTAGCAATTGCTAGTACCTCGCCCTCGTTTCACTTTGGAAATTCGCGGTAACAGATCCATTTTCCAGGATGAAAAGTATTTCAGAGCAGGACCCATAATGTATGTTTCAAATATTCCAAGAATCATCTAAATCTGTTCAGAGGTTTTAATGTTATACGTGTACGTGAACGTACAGACAATCAGACAAAGATTCCAAAAGATCTATTTATGTAACATCTCCAATATCAAAATCTACCTACATAAAAAATTCAAAATATATTGGGTGTATACATTCGACGCCGTTAACGTTTTAGTATTAGTTTTGGTGACTAGTAGTAGTAGTACACTTGGTATAAGTTAAATTCGTGTCCAGGGTCGTCCGGTGGGCGCGATGGAGCAGCACGTGTACATCTGCGAGCTGCGGGTGGACCGCACGGCGCGTCTGTTCACGCGCGTGTCTCGCCCGAAGTACCCCATCTGCACTAAGCCATACGCCTTCCATCACTTTCCGCAGCGGCTCAAGATTACACGCACTTATGCCGTACGTATTTGATACACTTTTTTTTTATTGCTAATGAGATTATCATTAATTAAGGTTAGTAGGTAGATGAAGTTATATCATGCAGACTATCTTGTGTTACTTAAATTACTAACAGTGAACAGCGACCATTGAACCTCTGCAACCAATTTATGATAGGATAGATAGCCCTACATGTATTCAGTCAGATGTATTTTCTACTGTTGAGAAAGAAGATTGAATGTGAATTTTGAACATTGCTGGACGACATAATGTATGGTCGTACTGGTCCTTAGCACGAAGACAATACTGAGGGTGCGTTCCACTAAGCGCTCACAACGACCACGCACACGACCATAATTTTTTCCGCTCCACTAGCTTGTGAACGTCCCCATCGTAAACCCAAGTGGAATGGGTTGTGAGGTGTTCTATGCGTTGCGTTAAAATTACAAATGACCGTTTAGAAATTAAATCGAAAGCTTAAGATTGTAAGAATTGTACTTTGTAAACATTAATCCATGAACTTTAATTATTATTGATTAACTTGCTTTATACTGAAAGAAAATACTATTATTTTTTTATATTTTATTTCAATAAGGTGATTTATACGATAAATATAATCAAAATGTCTGTTGTGAAGGCAGTTGGATATTTGTTAGTGCATCGTAATAATACTCCGGAATAAAACAATAGTTATTGTATTATTTGTTACCTAACTTTTTAATACTTGAAGTAATTTTTGGTCTACTTCCATTCGTTCTTTGGGCCTCTTCATTTTATTTGTCTCATGCTCATCTCTTTGCTTCAGTCTTTTTCCCAGTAACGATGATACAGTTGTTTTATTACTTGATTCTGGAATAAATACTTTATAAATTGCGTCAAATTTCTCAACGGCCACTTCGACCCAGCTCTCGACATGGGTCGTTGAGAGCTCGGCGTGAGCGAAAATAATGACGTCATTAATGACGTTTTCGTCGCGACCACAACGATCGCGATCGTCTCCTGGAACGGCTTATGGTACATTTTGGACGTTCTGAGCGTTAAGTGGAACACACCCTGAAAGAATAATATGGAGGACTTCCTGTTGTTCAGGTTTGTTTTTCGAATTTCGAAGACGCTAATAGCATTGAAAAATTTAATGTCCATATTTAAATGTAGACCCCTCGAGGAGAAGGTGGAAGAATTGTTGCGCTGGGAATGTTTAAGTTACCATTACAAACCACCATGCCGTTGATGTTTTTAAACAAGTTACATTTGATGATAAGTTGCCCATTTTTTCATGTTTAATTTTAATTTAACACATCTTCCCCCTACAGCCGCACGAAGTGCTACCCGAGTATCTGAAAGGCAGAGCTGCTAAGAATTTTGCGCCGCCCGACAAAACACCTAAGAGCACTCCGGAAACCAAGAAGAAGCCAATTGCCGCTGCTGTTGCCTCCAGTTCTAAGGTAAAATCTGCAGCTGTCTGTCACTAACGTATAGTATTCATTAAATTAAAGTGAAATTAAATAAGAAAATGAAAGGCTTATATGATTTTGAATACGTCTCTTTATGCATATGTTGCAATTGTACGTTCTGCTATTCGATAATAATTTGTATGATTTTTTTTGGATTCTGAAATATGATTAAAATACTTAGTAGTAATTTATTTTTATTTTTTACTGCTCACACGAAATGGATTGCTACAAAATGTGAATCCTTAACTCATACTCTGACTCATACGACCTTTAAGCAATTGAATTGGGCAGCAACTAAAGATGGGTTGCCCTGAGAATTGAAACTACATACTTTCATACCTATTGATTTCAGAAAGAATCAATAATGTTTCTATATTGATTTTATAATTGTTTATATAGAACCTGTCGGAGGCGGCTAGACGCGAGCAGCAAAAGGATCGCGTGAACAAGATCGCGCGTCGTCTGCTCGCACGCGGTGGTAACCGCTCGCCGCTCGACGCGTCGTATCTTCTAGCGAGAGAGACGAACGCACGCGTCGCGCGCCGTCCGAGACCCCGTCCCTCCTGACCCGCGAGGGCCTGCGCCACCTGCCTGCAGGCTCGCTGAGAGACCCACGACTTGCGATACATCAGTATAACAATTTACAGTGATCCGTAGTCTTTCATGTCGGAAGAAATCCGACAGCGTTGAGACGAAGAGAGAAGTTAATATATACGGCCAAAAGGTCAAATAATACTTACCGTCTGTTAATAGATTCTCAGTCCCGTGCATATTATAATACAGAGCGAGTCACTTCGAGCTCGATCCAGATTCAAATGTGGTGGTATCTGTAAAAAGTAACGAAAGAAATTTAAATGTGAACGAGATGGAGCGAGAACATACTTCAACTCTACGACGCCTGATCTTATGCTCTTTCTCTTCTTCTTTTTAAACTGTTTATCAATATGTGGTTAGCAGGCGCTGGCGTAGTTTATCCACAATACGTGTGTTATGTACTCAACTGATGATATAAGGGAATTAAATGAAAGTGAAGTTTCGGGTGTCTGTAGGAGACAAAAATGGCTCGCTCGCACAAAAGCGTCATCAGTATAAACATGTGTGTCATGGTGCTCGAAGATTTTCGTCAGGCATTTAGCGAACACTGCAGCAAATTTTCATTGTATATATTAAATAGTGTTTTTTTTCTGTTGCCAATATGCAGGAATCGAAACCATATGACGGTAAAAAATAAAAGATCTAAATTTTTCACTGGTGTTAAATTTTGTTGTATTCACATATAGAATTTATATATTGTATATGCTATATTTGCCGATTTGCCTTAGAGGGTTCTGTACTGAGCTGGTTACTTGTCAGTGCACGTACCCAACCACTGCCAGTGATGGTCTCACGATAGCCACAGCGTAGCGTCATTAAAATATCAAAGATTATTTTTCCACGACTACTGTTGGTCTTATTGAGTAGTGTCCTGAAATTTGATTTCTGCTGTGGTCTATTCGCCCAGTCCTTTATTTATTCCCAGCTACGGTTACAGATTATTTTTTTCAGTCGGTAGTTCCCGTGAATTCGTCTTCCTAGATCTAAACACAATTTAGCTCTTTGCGTTGTCAATGAAAGGTTTTACACCAAGCCTAAACTTCCGATATATAAAAGTTTTATACAGTTGAATTTAGTATAGTGACGTTACATTTACAATTGAGATAGTACTGAAATATATTGCGAATTTACATTTATAGGATAAAGATGAATTTTGAATACGTACATTCCTTAGGACTTGTTTGTTAGTACAGGACAATAAGACGTCGGCGGCGAAGGCACCGCGGGATCACCCTATGAGAACATCGATCGAGGTCGATACCATTGAATCTCGCAAAAATTGTGTACATATTTTTAATATCATAAGCTCCTTGATAAATTTAATATTTTTGTATAAAGTTAATTGTGTACTTTATTATTTACATTTTGTATCACGAACTTATTATATGTTGCTTTCGCTCATACTTTAGTGGCCGTTTTAATTTATTAAATAAGTTATAGGTCAAAACCTTTAATCTATTTTTTCATAATATGATAGTAATCTCGAGTAAAAGTAATTTTTTACATTTTTCGTACTTATGCTGGTTTGAGGCAGCGAGGTATCGTTTAAGTTATAGTTATATTTTTATATAGGTTAAATATTGTTATGCTATAACAATAAAAATGTAGGATAATCAATTAATTTTAACGACCACTGGTGCGAACTGATGTTGAGTGTTGAAAGATTTAATAATGGTTAGGAGGGTCAAGTTGTTTGGAGGTTGTTAATATAATATTAATAATCAATTATTGCGTTAGTTGTAATTATCTTCCGATATAGTTAGTTACTTTGTCTGGTCAGTGAAACACAACTACAATGGGTAGATTAAAACGCACTGCAATCATGCCTTATATCATGTACTAAAATCTCTCTATATTTTTATGTGTTTAGCGCGTGTAAGTTGTAAATATTAATATTATTATAAGGAGGTTGATTGTTTTATTTAAAATATAAATGATAATATATTGGTTACTGTACTTGAATGTATTGCGTGGAGTGGAGTCGAGTCGAGGTGTCCGTACTCTCTGGTAAGTCTCGTTACGCACGCCTTTCGATGTTGTGATCACAGAGAACAAATTGTTTTTGTTTATAATTTATTTGTACAATACTGTTAGGTTTTTTGAGTATTTCTTAATCACTGAGTTTCGTGTGAACTCTTTATTTAACACTTTAGTTTTGTCGTTCTTCTTTTGCTATTATGCTTTTACAAGTGTAATGCTATTTATAATGTCTGGCGAAGGAGTGGAACTACATAGATTAAGAATGTTGATCCCAAAATCTAGTACAAAGGTCCACCGAAATGCCACACTTGAAGTTTTTTTTTATATTCTACGACTACAATTATTTAAATTAATGAATTATTTATACACATGAGTGGTCTCTAAGGAATGATTCCCGTACCGAGTCCGCGACCGGCCTGGTATTAGGCAATTCATAGATAATATTGTTGAATGTTGTAAAAGTATAATAAATCAAGGGATTTAAGTATGTAATGCTCACTGTTCGATCTATCTATTATTCGTTTTGTATGCTTGCACAAAACGTATGCACATTGAGTGTATTTAGCTAGCCAAGTAACAATCACAAAAATTCACTTGCAAATTATCCAAACTTTCCCTTCTGTAATAGATGTTAAACTTCACATGTACTTAACAAATGTAATAGATTTCAATAGTCAATAATGTAATATTGTTAGATATAGATAATTTACAGCTTTTTGTATGCTTCTGATGTTTGACAATGAATATATTTATTTTTCATAACTTTTGTAAAATATCAAAATTTTGGGATCAAAATCACACTTTGCGTTTATGCTATTGGCATTCAAAAAAATCTTATTAATTTCAATTACCTGAATCTCTATTGCTGTTCGATTTTAGATGAATCATCACGAAGTACTTTTTTAATGAATCAACTCGTTCGAAATACATAAACGCATACGCTGCATGGCTAAATTATTGATATATGTGATACTTGATAACAAATAAAAAGGGTTCAGGTAAATGAAAATTTCAAATTATTTTTTGAAGAATCTGTTGATGATTTAAAAATATTGAGCAGCTTTACTATTTGTATTTAGAACTTTCTTTTAAGATGCCATTTGTTGTAACTCATGTTTTAATAATAAATTAAACTAAAAATATCTTATTGTTTCATTCCTTTCGTTTTCGTATAAACATCGGTGTAAAAATATCTGCTTCATACTTTTTTTGCTATCAAGTTATTTTAACAGGAATCGGACGCATTTCAAGGAGCTTCCAGATTTAGATGTGCTTAGCACAGATGTGCCCACGTGAGACTTAAAAAATAAATTTGTTTACTCTTGTGTATCTCTCAGCAAAACTAATAATTATTTTTTAACACTAAAGAGGCAAAAGATTGAAGAAAAAAATGTGGTGTTATCGGAAATAGTTGCTTTTGAAATTAAAAAAATTGTGTTCTTAGCCTCTTGAGAGTTCTGGATCGAAAATATTTGTTACGTTGTTCCATGGGACCACTGGGAAGAAATAGTGTTGGTTGTTCCATCGTGGGTCAGCATCGTGGAACTCACTGGAAGGACACATTTTTTCACTTTACGTGAGTGATGTTTGCGAAGATTTTCCAAATCTCTTGATTGTTGTTACAGTACATTGTTACAGTAAACACTTATTAAGAAATGTTAATGTTGGAATTAGAATTATGGCAAACGTCTAGACTGAGATCTCTAAACATTGTCTCGTAGCGTTGAATTAGATTTTTGATATTGTTTCAAATTCGTCAACTTTGTGCTTTATGCTTTAACGTCAGGGCATTGTACTGTATGGTATTGTTTATTACATTTTACGTAAAAGTTCATATTTCCATGACTTTTTAACACATACAATTTGGAGGTGTATCCAAACATATCCAACTAAAGACTAAGATTAAACACAAATTGCAAGTGCACAGACCATGCATCATTAGGGATCTAGGCGGAATTAATCATAAGATTCATATCCCTAGCAAAAATAATTTTGTATTCCGTGATAAAACTATAGTGAAAAAGATATTTTTGAAACTAAAAATGTTCTGGTCTCGAATACTTTACAATATAATTATGGTTTTTACCACATCTATATATTTTTTAATTTCTATCCCATAGTTAAAATAATACGAGTAGGGGAAATATATTTTATAAGTATAACTTTAGATGTATGGATCTCAATAATTTTCAAAGATATAAGGTGTCCAGTAAACAATGGATAACCTTTTAATGGGTTATAGCCGAGCTTATGGTCGTTCTGAATATATGTCCTCACTAGTATCTCAGATGTGATTTTTTTAGACAAATACTGCATTTTTTTTACCTTATTTTATATTATTGTTCACTATGCCTACAAATAAATGAATAGATTAATATTACATATGCAGTATTATTCTACGATAAGTGTGCAGATAGGTAGGCAGTAAATATTTCAACTAGCTGTTTTAGATATTTAGAAAAAAATTAAATAAAATTAATAATTCCGTAAAAATGTTGCAAAAACCATACAATTTAAGCTCCTTGGATGTAAAAAAAATATATGAGATCATGAGTGACCAATAGTATTTAAAATTGCGTGTTTAATGTAGTTGTACGTGATGTAAATAATTAGTTATTATTTTATTGTACAGAAGGCCAAAATTTGGTAATATTACGAAATATGCAGTATGGAAACATTCTTTACAATAAATTGTACTCTATCCTTACTGTTTAATAAAAAACAAAATTCGACATTAATATTCGTTTATTTAACATGGTTTCCACAAAAAATATTCAAATTTTTTGCCATGCACTCTGATGCAGACCCTACATCTGCAGATAAAAGCTTTCCTGAGCAGTCTCGTATAACGCCCATCGCTTATTGTCGATGCCGCTACCTGAACACGGCTACGTAAGTCATCTTACGATTACTTATTTAACGATTACAGTTTATCATACATAATTTCTTTGAGGCAGCCCCAGTAAAAAAAATTGGGCCTAGGGCCAATTTTGTGGTCTCCGCTTTCCCCGGACATCAATCCAATGGATTTTTTTGTGGTAATAGACAGACACCAGCTGGACATGAAAATTATAAAAGTTCCATTTTTGCAGTTTCACTACATCAAAATGTATAAAGCCAGAGCTATGGCAAACGGCTAGTATAACATTACAATAATGTTTAAACAATTTCATATACGTAACAGAAAGTATGCCTAATAACTTTCATAATATTAACTTCATATTATGTAGTTTTATAATTTAAAATAAATAGATGATAACAAAAATGTTTAATGTCAGTACACAAATAAGTATTACATGTGTGATTTCATTTATAATGTGTTAAAATGACCTGCTTAAATCAGATCCACTGTTGTTGACCCCATTTACACCATGAACCCCTTGTGTTTGTTATGTCTATAGACATCTCTATTAGCCGATTGAATGATAGAGTGCGTTAAATTGTGAAATTAACATGTCATCTTAAATCTCTCTTCTTCTATCCTATTTATAAGGCTTTAAGTTTTCACTACAAGAATATAGTATTTTCTATATTGCTAATACTCTTAGAGCTAAGTTAAAGTTTAATTCTCTTGGCAGGCACTAACTCCTTGAGAATCTTGAGGCTCATTTGGCAGTTTATTGGCCACTTCTATAGAAAAATTGGGGTTGGCGTGACGTTAATCCGCCCAGTCAAAGCCTGTCGGTATTTACCTGGTTCTCACAAAACCGATAGGAGTTTTCTGTTTCCATTTTGCATGTCTTAGACATTGTTCTTTAATTTCGCTCAAAAGTTTGGTCGAGAAAATAAACGACACTAAAAATGGGCTGTAAAAGATAAGATTATTGTTTACCAAGGTGTTACTGGATTCACTTGCAAAGTAGGAGGAGCAATGTCGCTAGAGAGATAAATTTCGCTTCGTTGGTCATCGGAAAAACCACAGACCAAAATGTAACACGCCGAATGACACTGGCTTAAGGCAATAAGATTTTAAATTGATGTTGTATATTTTCTCATTTAAGTGAACTATGTAATGTTCTTTTGAGAAACAAATATCTGTCACCTTAACCTTAATAAGAAACAGAAACTTAACAGTTTCATTAGTCGTAACGTAAATAAACAACGTTCTCACTAACCTGTTTGGAATAATCGAAATCGTAGTTGTAGAATAAATTCTCGGAACCATCTAACATTAAAAACGATCCAGTAATTCTGTAATATCACAGATTAAACACCCGATTCCGCGGTGAGATTATTACATTGTTAAGTATTATTGTTAAATTAACCATAATTAATAGTTCAAATATAATCAATGGTAATTATTATGGTAGATTAAACTATAGTAAATGGTTGGATTACTAATGGTGAACGCGTATCACGGTGTAATTTGCATTTCAACCAATAAACTAGTTCGATAAAACGAAAATAACTTTTGATAAAACGTTGAATTAATCGTATAAGTTCTGTGTTAAAAGCAGTGACAAGAAAGTGAACAATTTGAACAGTTTTGGTATTCTGATTTTATCACTGACACTTAACCGTTATGAAAATGAGTTTTGTTTTAGAAGAATTTGATGACTGCGGCGCTTTACTACATCTAACTTTAAATTTGCATATATTAATAATAATGGTATTTAATATCATTAACTACAATGAAATGGATTAATGTACCTATTGCGCATTTCCGCCATCCAACAACTTTCCAGAACATGTGGGTTTTAATAGTATCAAACGACAATAATAAGCAGGCCACCATTTCGAAAGTTCAGCGTATGTAGAAAGATTAAGTATTGAAAAAACAGTCAGAGTGGGGCGCAAAAGTTGTTTGGTTTGGTGTACACGCAGGGTCCGATTTAGAGGTCTGGAGGATCTAGGGCAACAATAGTCGAGTTTTGCCATAAATAATTTATTGTGACACCGAGTAAATTATTTTAAGAAACATTTGTAAATATAATCAAAAACATCATGCGAAATGAAATTTCAGCGTTTAACAAACGGATCGTTGCGAGCTTTTTAAGACGAAAAAAATCGTTGATGATTACGTTCAATTCGACTCGAAAAAATATATCAAAGGAAAAGTTGCTTACTATTGTTCATTTGTTGGAATTTGAAAGATTTTTACGAAGTCTCTAATCTGTGAATGCCCGGGGCTCTAATCGCGGATGCCCTCCCCTAAATCCGGCCCTGTCTACATGATATTTCGAGTCGACAAGACAACGATAGGTACACGGTCGACGTTCAATCAATAATATCTGGATTAACATTGACCTTAAATAACAATTTAAGTTTACGATTTGTCCTGAGCGCGTTACGTCTGGCTTCAGCGCGATAGGGTCATGCGCAATGAGAAGATTGCCGTCCGCGCGTCCGCCCGCATACTTACACCAGCTCGGCGCAACGCACCATATTACATGTTCTACTAACACCTAGGTGTAGGTATGCAGTTCGACGTCAGAAATACACGTTTTTATATTAAAAGCCGGCTAACGAGCAGACTATCCACAGGTGATTTTATGTGATCGATGTCGCTTTAGCAAAATTGCAACTCTCATATGTGGTCGCAAACAAAATTCGGCCGAGAAGGAAGCGGTGAACCCATTTGCTACTTGTCGAACATTGCTACAGAAATGCGTTAAAACATTTGATTTGAGGAACGATTTGATATATAGCCAGAAGGAAAAGAAGACAAGATTATCTTAAATCGGTAGGTATTAATTTCAGTAATACAGAGCCCAGCGACGTCTAAAAGTATGAAACTGGTGCTATTACTTCATCGGTTTGCCAACAGGATGTACCACAAACATGTGAAGTTTCTTACTGACAACATAAAATAGTAAAAAATCTAGTTAGTGAAGGTGGAGATGACTTTGGTGAATAATTCTCAATAATTCATTGGATTGATTAGTAGAGTTATTTTAACAAATGGCGTTAAGTCCACCAGTTATAATAAGGTACTATTGTGAAATATATAAACCGACAAAAAAGTATTGACCGTCCCTGCTTTGTACTGTTATTTGTCAGTTGTATTGTGTAACGCCAAAATAGTTCCTCCGAGACTATTACTTAGAGAACACACATCACACACTGCAAAACTATTTAACAGCCACAGTCGCTGTCGTTGATAGTAGGTATTTCGCTCGTAGAGATAATTCTTTGCTTCCGTATTCGAAAATTGAATTTTCCCCGGCCGGTCCTGCCATCTATTATACTGCTTTTCGGGGTTACCAGAACTCTAAGATTACATCGTCAATTCAAAAATCCTTATAAAAAACAGTAGGACAAACTATGACACAGGTGTTTAAATTTCGGATATGCGATATTCGACCTTACGCACAATATATAAGAGTGAATTTTATGGCGCCTATTTTTTATTTTATTGAATTTTTATTGTTTACCGCAGAACTTTCGCGAACTTTAGTTACAGCAATAAAATAATAGTTGTAGACAAATAGTATTGTTTCATAGATCTATTCAAATGTCCCATATCACTAATAAACGTTAAGTGAATTAAATTAAATGATGTATTTTAAGTAACACATAATCCGAATGATTAATTATAGCTTCGTTATAGTGGTTACGTTTAGATCGATAAATTTACTTAGAAAAAGCAAAGAATAAAAATGTGCGTGGCGTCGAGTCAGAGCATTAACTAATTGAGTGTATATTGTGTGTGAACGGAAGTGTGTGATTGCCCGCAAATAATACGCCGCCGCGTCCGTCGCCACGTCAAGTTTCCTTACTAGTATACTTTATTTTGTATACTGTAAAGCAATCACATACTCACTTGCCCTGGGATATTGGAAATTTCCTACTTACTATTCTATCATATTATCGTAAACTCGTTTACTTAAAGTTTTTTAAGGATACCGGTTATAGGTGGTAAGGAAACGCCTCCAATGGATCATTTCCTACGGGTTTTGTGCAGAAACCAATTGAAATATTTTTTTTTATTGATAAATAAACCTTATTCTCTGTAGGTAAAATAAAATATTGTATTTAATAAAAAATGCTTTCTTTTCAGTTTGAATCGTCGCCTTGAAATATAGACTTTATTGAATAATTCAGGCTTTGTTCTATACTATAGGTTAAGCTTGCCGCACTGTAGAGCTAAAAATCTTATCTAGACTTGTTCTTGTTTATGTTTTGGAGTTAAAAGTATGTCACCATCGTGAATCATAGTAAGTGCTGTCAATTTCGTCGGATGATGTAGTTTGTTGAGTAGCCAGCAGGACGTAATCTGGCGCTATTATTTTGTCAGCATCTACAGCGTCATGCCCTGCAGCACAAGTATTCGAATGGGACCGCGCGACGCACGTTCACCGAAAACTTACGCGATATATCTCTACATATATATGTAATATAGTTAAATTGTTGTTAGCTTTGCTTATAATGTCATAAGCAACACCGTGTCCGGTATCATCGCGTACGAGTTGTTTTACGAGGCATGAGAAAGCCTTCGAGACGTTTGCAAGATAACTCCGGAAGCAGCTTCGCTCCAAACTACCGCTGGCCTAATAATTATGCAGTCATAAATCCAATGTTAAGTAAGTACCTCGTTATTTTCGATTATCTTGCGCAAGCGCATGCTTATAACATAAATATAACCTACTAATCTTTCACGTGCCGGGCATTGAAGTACTAGTAATATCAATTTTCATACACATTGTTTAAATACGTGTAAAAAACAGGAAAATTGTAATAACATAAATACTCAACGTTATACGGAGTTAAATGTATGGCAAGTTAACTAAGAGTACTTATATTTTGCTTATTTTCAAACGTGATACGCGATACGCAGCCAACTGTAAACAATCACGAAACATGTTTTATTACTGTGAGATGAGTCGCAGTAAGCTTACTCGTATTTTATACATCAATATACCAGTACGTTTTTATAAAAAAAGTACATGTAAAAATTAATACGTGATATATCCAACTAAAGGTACGTTGGGATCGAAAGTGAAGCATTTAATATTTTTAATCGATATCAAAAAAGAGGAAGTTTTCAATTTCTTTGTATGTCTTTTTATGTTTGTTACCTCAGAACTCCGTCATTTATGGACCGATTTGAAAACTTAATTTTTTTTTGAAAGACCTCCTTAAGTTTGAAGAAAAAATACCACCCCTAATGGTGAAAAATAGAAGATGAAACCAAGAAATTCACTTTTTTCTGATTAAAGTGGTTTTTTTTTGGTAAAATATTTATTAATTCTTTTTAGTTTAATCTCTAAAGTTTTATCGAGGCCCGAGAATGGACTAAGCGTTTATATTTAAGGATGTACTTAGATATAAGTGAAGAGGAGAAAAATATAAATCAATATATCTATTCAGATTTTAATATCCTCCTTAAACTTTTAAAATCCTTAAGTACTTTTCGACATCATGAAAAAACATCGAATTATGCCTCTATATTTTCACATTGAATGCTTTTCACAAAGAATTTTATGTGAAGAGAAATAATCCCTGAGTATTCAGGTCTTATATTTCCTTCTCGTCGACATTGCCTATATTTATTCAGTTCATCATCATCATAATCAATATGGTTTACCTATATGAACCAACGTGATGTCGGTTTCAGTCTCCTAAAATAATATATTTCTTTGTTTATTTCTGTACCATGTTTAATTAATACGTACAGGAGTACCATTACAATATATACAGGTGATTAGAAACAGGTGTAAAAGATCTGGAGGAGCAAAAGTCTAGCGCATATCCTATCAATCCATGTTATAATACCCTATCCAAAAATCAATGGTTCTATTATAGAGTTATTATTCTTTTTTTAATTTTTATAAAATCCTGATTTTCTAGGAAAAAGAATCGATGATATTTATTTGTACTAATTTCTACACAATTTTTTATGACATAGTTATGGTTTGATCATTGTTTTATTAAATTTAATTAATAGTCATCACTTAGAGTCTAAAACTTTTAAATCAGGTTCTTTGAAAGTCGTGATAGTAAAAAAAGCCGTCATACTTTCATTTTTATTTAATCGTAAAACAAAATTTTATTAATAAAATTTTCGTATAAAGCACATAAATATTACCTGTCCGACAAGGTATAAGATAGTACATAAAGTTTGTAAAATTTAGAAAAAGGCTTCGCGCTTGCATCAGAAACCGTGGTCGTCCATTTGAGCAAAATTTAAATTAATTATTATTTTAAACTTTGATTTTTTTGTTCTATTTAAATTTCATTCGCAGCGTTTCCTGAAATGCTTTATAAAATAAATCGCCAGTTTTTGAAAGAAGATAAATTTAGTAAGTTGCTAAATCGATCAGCTGAGATATGACGCTAAATGATTTATGTAAACAATTTTAATGCAGATACCATAAAAGAAATACTTTTTTAGAACATGTAGTGCTTACGTCTATGGACTTTTTATACCTTTTTTGAAAGCTATTGATACGAGGAATTTAATTATGTGATTTTTACACATCTTTTAATGTAACTTTTGTTTATAATCATGTATACAATTGGGTGAAACACTTTTTTTGTTATGATCTGTCTTTTAAGCGAAATAATCTCAAGTATCTTTAGTTTTCGTGGGTTTTAATTATTAATTTAGATTTGGCGATTATGTAAGAATAAAAAAGTGTTAAAATTTCGTGAAAAGGCAAACCTTTTTTTTAGTAAGAAATTATTTTTCTTCATAAACGGGTATTTTTATAAAAAAAAAAAACTAAATCTTTTATATCTGTGTAACCATTGACTTTTGGATAGGGTGTATAATAGATTATTTCACAGGAAATGAGCTAAACATTCATCCCTTTGAAACTTTGCACCTGTTTCCAATCATCCTATATAACTGAATGTATCTTGTATAGTATGATAATAATTTCTATCTATATATTACATGTATGACGTACAAATAATAGAGTGAACTACGGTACGCATAACAATTTTAGAGGGGTTTAAGGTTATTACTTTTACTTACAATTATAAAAACTCAAGATTGTCTATGATTTCAATGATTAGGTAAACAAAAAAAAAACATGTAAAATCTGGGAAAGCACATTTTTGTGCCATTTTAATTTTATGATTATTTGAAACTTTTTTTTTATATGTATCTAATAAAAATATCCAATTATGTATATATTAAATAAAATGGAGTGCGAACAAAAAATAATAGATAACGTTATAAAATTAAATTAAGACAATACTGAATCGTTACTAAAATTTGTTTTTAGTACCTATCTCTTTGTTTTACACATGCACTGTACCTACACATATTTAAATGCACATGTTATAATGCTAACAATGCTACATTTTATTTAATCAGTTCAAGATTTTTAAGAAAAATAATGTTCATCATATAAAATATTATATATAGGTAAATTCTTTACATTATGTATTTGTCATGTTTGGAAACAACATTTTTTTTATACTATTCGAAGGTAATAAACTTGCAACACTTTCAGCAGTATTTATTATTTCAAGATAACTTGAGTACGTCTACAGGACTTGTACGTCTTGTACGCCTTCGTGGCGGTCGATTCAGTTTCTGTTCAATGTTCATCACTCATAACATCATCATTTACACTATTTTACAGTCTAAAATCTTTTACAAATCTCTCATTCAAACATATCTACCGCTATAGGCAACATAAACTTTAATATAACCTTAAACAAATCTACGCACTACGTAACTTCGGGTAATGGGAGTCCACGTACATACCTGAAAATTATGATGTACCCTGTATGGGAGGAAACGATGGGGCGTAATTGGAAAACAAAGCCAGTCATGGGACATAAGAATAACAGCGACGTCTGTACGACGGATGATTCAATTTATTAGTTCGGAATTGTGGGTTCCTTTGATTAAAGCTTGTAAAGAAAAGAGTTCGACGTAGTGCGGATATGAATTAAATTCGAAGGCCAACGGGGTTTATTGTGTAAGTTACGTAACTACTTCATATTTTTTGATGCATTTCAGTTCGATCTTCAAACTTGGTACGGCTGAGCTTGAGCTTGGTGCGATTGGCAGAATTCACACACTTTTAAAGAACTCTCACGCGTGTGTATATTCACGATATTTTTCTTCACATAAGAAAGTGGTAATTCTTAATAGACACAAACATAGCTTTGAAACGTTAGAGTTGCGAGCTGGATCCCACCGAGGCCCACTATGCCGAAGACCGATTTTAAAACTTCTACCACTGCTTCTTTATCACTAACGTTATGATTTGCTATAATACAATTTAGCTGTCAGTATGATCGATTATCGAATAATAAATAGGATCACGTTTGTTAAAAAATGTTACAGACAGTTGCTACACCTGAGCACTGGATGAATTCTATTTATTTAGATATCGTATTTATATGTACTGCACGCATCTGCGGTTTATCTCATTTATCTCAGTACTCACATGAACCTGTCACCTTCCAATATTTCCCACGTATTATCTAAAGTATCCCTTATTTCAATAAATACTTTCACTCCACCAAATTACAGCTTACGTATTCATACGTAGACCTGACCTCACTACTATATCCACAGGGCAGATGATTGTTTGTATAGTGGTCGTCTAAATACGGCCAGAGTGCCAATAATGCCTTTAAGAAATAATGCGATTGAAACAATTATTATAATCTGCTTGTAGTAAACAATTGACGGTAAGCTGTTTGCTTATTACATTGTTTCCTTATTACATTTTGTGGTTGTCGCCGTGTGCCAGCGTCAGCGGACGCGCAGATGATGGCCGAAAATTCCGTGCGCCACTCCACTGCCTGTGCTGCGCTCGTCGTCGCGCTGGCCGGAACACTTATCACTGTCGTTATTGATAAATTGCCGTCACGTCAATTTTGTCTTGCTTCACTCTCGCCTCCAGTGCAACCCTGATTACTGATACCAGCATCTCTAGTTCAATATAGCTAAAGATAGCCGGCGCGGCGGCAGCGATGCAAACAAACCTCGCACGTTGTAGCGAAATCTTAATCGAAGCATAGATGTGCGAGTATATAGAAATGGAGCGTAAAAAATAATGGCAGGGATATAAATGTCCATTTCACTCTTTTATTTTCCGTCGAACCTTCGTAAAACTTGCTAAAACCCCGATTAGAAAGTACAAAACGGAGTCGGCAGTTTACAATAACACAAAAAAGTCATGTGTCTTACATTCATAACAGAATCTGTACTTAATTAATTGACACATAAGTTATAAATATTTTCGTTAACTCACCGCAAACCACTTCGTATTGCATTCCGCGTGAGAGCGTGAGATAGTGTTATTTTTCGACTCTATCCACGTATTCTATCTATAAATCGTCTGGAATGCGACCGTGAATGTATGACATACTCTGACAGTCTCTGTTCCGCCCGGAACTACATACATACATACTGCGTACCTACAATACATGCAATTAAATATTTCACATAACTGATTGTGATAGTATTAAAGACTGTTCTTTACGAATATACTGGACGGTAAAAGTTCAAAATAAGTAGTATAAATAAATGCCATAATTTAGAATTATACTCTTAAAACTTCCACCCCCAAGTCAGGATCATATAGAACCATATATCACGGAAGACTTGGACTTACCCAAAATCAAACATTATTATATGAAGGAGAAGAATGCTTTTTACACGGCAAGATACTGTAAGACTGTGACATATTTTTTATTGCAACTATAATTATATCACGATTAATTCATACAGGCATGTACTGTTACGAAGGTTCGACAGAAAACAAAAGCGGCCATAAAAATAGATCGATCGATAAGAACTATCTCGAGCACATTAGGCGACTCTCGTCCTTATGTATCGTGCAAAAAGACGAATGTCACGTACACGTTTGCTGTGTTACCTGCGTCATGTATTTTCTTTTGTTCCAAGGATATTGGACCCGAAGGCGTAGAAAGTTCTGGAAGGTCGGAATTAATCAATGATTCAATTTTCCTTTCAGGGAAAATAATTCTTAAGATTAAATTTTTATTCAAATATAAAACTTTCATAAATAATACATATTCACAGTATGTTTATTTATATACGCCCGCGCTTCGCTTTCGAAAATTCCGCAGAAACAGATCCAATTCTCGGAATGAAAATTACCTTATATCATGACCAATCCTATATAATGAATATAAGTTCCAAATATGCTTAGAATTATATAAATATTTTCAATGTTTTCAGTGTCTTACGTGTATCACTGTGAACTGTGTGTCTAGTGTGTCTGATCAGACAGTCATATAGATAGAAAGACAAAAATATTTTTTTGTTATAGGTTTATTATTATTATAGATAGATTTATTTACAACACAGAACTCTGCTAACCACGTCCGAATTTGAAAGATTTTATTCAATACACAATATCAAATAATCAGCCCGAGACGTAGTCGGATCGAACTGAAGCCAGCATCAGTTCATTATTACCGAATCCCATTCGATGCCATTGTTAGTTTGTTATTTAAATTAGCATGAAGGTTCATCGCATACGAAAATACATTGTTAAATACACCAGTGGAGTTCAGCGTTGTTATCAACTCGTGAGTGGTAAAATCCAACATTACAGCATTTTAATACGATTCTTTTTACCTAATCGGCTATAAATCGGTCGTTATTCAGTGTTTATTCAAATGCTAGTATCGGTAGCAATAGAGAAATATGAGTACTCACACGCTTTATAATATATATGGATAATAAATATTATATAGGAAGTTGGTACGTCTACTAAATATACGCTTCTATCGTATTGAATTAGTCAAATAATTGAATACGACATCCTTATAATCACACTTATATTGTTGAAACGATCATAGCCTTGTTAGGATAAATTCAGTGTCACTTTAGTCATGTTATAAATAAATTTCTATTCATAAACCTAAATAAATTATAATTCTTGCAATATGTCTTGGAACAGTATCTATCAAACCAAATTGTTTGTTAAGACGCAGTGTTGTACTTAGATAAATTTAGAACACTGATTCTGACTACTTTTAAGTTTTTAATAAATTCCACGTATAGGTCGAAATTATTTACATTTAAAAATATTATTTGTCAATAGGCGACGAAAGAGTAGAAGGCTATGTAAGTGATAAATGATTGCCACTGCCCATTAATTACCGTAACGCTAAAAGCATCAACAATGCTTGGACGTCCGAGAAAGAGACGCTAAACTGGCTGCTTCATTGTCTCGTCCACACTGCTACTAACACATGTTAAGAACATGGTTAATGGTTGCTTTTAGAACGAACGTACTAACTGTGCAAGCGTATGAAAAAACCTGCCACCGTGCAAAATATTGCAGAACAACGTGTGTCAGGCCAGCTAGTAAAATACAAGAGACATATATAGCTAACCTATGTTAATGTTAATACGTTACCATCTAGCGTTAGCAACTATTACAATTTACAAACGTCATTTGAATACTTCGTCACTAATCGTACTAAAATTTAATTGAGATTATAATGAATCATGGAACTATTAGTATTGTAGGCATTTTATTACTTTTTATCATTGAGACGTAATCAAACCTGATTATAATAAATCCCTTTTCAAATGTTATAACAAAGAAATGTAAATACAAATAATTAAAAATATTTATTTAACTGTCACTATGTTATCTACTTAAAAGAGTCTTATTTATAATGATCCAGCGGCGAAGTAAATCAAACAAACGTAGCTGAAGTTTTAATTAGATAGTACTTACAACGTAGTAGTGCACACTAAATAATTATCAATTTATCTAAAACTAGTACGAAAATCACGTGGAAGTTGTCGCGCTTCAGTGTTGTACTGTTCGTTCATTTATTTTCCATCATGATCATGTTAGTTCCATCAATATATACATTATTTATTACTTTATAAACACAATCACAAATAAAATTGAATAAGGTTGAAGTGATAGCGGCACGATATTACTTTCAGTTCTTTAATAGTAGTTTAGTTTCATGGATTTAAATCAAATATTTTTCCTGTTTACTTTTTTAACAGTTACCTTTGTAAATACTTCGATGGTGGTAAGCAGCCGTTTAAACCAGGGAGCTCCGTAACCGTAATCGAATCTGTAGGATATCCGAAATATAATATATCCGAAACTGTTACCGAATTCGATAAAAAAGTTTCAAATAATATTGGATAGGGGTGGAGTCTAAATTAAACAGGTTATATGTCTATAGACAGTTTTTGTTATTTTATTTTTAAGGCTATTATTTCATTGTTTGTAATACCAAATAATACCTACAAGTAAAGTCAGTTTTACCTTGTTAATACATTTTAGGCAAATAAATCGAAATTTATATAAAAAAACAGGCAAAATAACCTAGCCTGATTCAGTTCACCAAAATCAGAATAACAAACAAACTGATTAGTTTCATAATTACGGAATATCAAAAATGGCTCACGTGTACCGCCTTATTCAAACCGTCCTCACCGGGCACCGCCAAGAAAGCGAATGAACAAGTCCACCTACCCTGCTTTTATAGGTTTACTCGGTACAGTGTTTTATCATTTGAACGGGGGTACTGCTTTATAACATTATATTTTTTTCCAAGCCTTAAATTATGTAATATCCGTAATCGGATAATTCGAAATAATTTCATGTCTGTAACCGTAATCGTAAGCGAAACCAGTTATATATAATTCATATATCCGTATCCATATCCAGGCGCGAAATTTCATATTCATGACATCCCCAGTTTAAAATTTCATAAAAAAGTAGTTTCAAACGTATCTATATGCATATTTAATACGAGTGTTTTTCCGGCATCATAAGCCTATGTGCAGTGCAGAAACCGCAACTAAATGAAAATTAAATAATTATAAGCGTTTGGTAGTAACCCATTGTAGGTTTTGCGACTAAATATTATTAAAGAAAGTAATATTTTGCGGTTATATTGTAACCATATAAAAATGATTTCAAATATTCAAATTCTTAGTTTCGAAAATTGAGTAAAAACAGGTGGGGTGTTGCAAATAATATATTTTTTAATATCTGAAGGCGCAATCGCTTGCAAGTGTAGATGACGTTTAGGTACCGTCGCGCAAGACACACGCGTCATCTTGCAGCGCCACCTGCGCTTGTGTGTGCGGTCTGAAGAATAAGAAAATGTAGTATAAATCTTCAAGGACGAAGAATTGGAATATATAGTCGAATTATGATATCAGCAAGATAATTAATTACTTTACATACTAGAATCAACTCTGTCTTAAAGTAGTGGTTTCAGTAGGCCGCTGAATTGAATAACCTAATATAGCGAAAACAAATCAACATTTCTTTAACTTTCTTTTATAGTCTATTCTGGAATAAATACATCTAACAGGCAAAATATATAAAAAATAATTACGCTTAATTCAAGTTTATTTTCTAGTAATTACCCATCAGGTGACCGTGCCATTTTAGGATTCCTTTAAAATTTCACTGCAGCAAGGATGATTATTAAGTAATCTAAAATTCGTTATTATCTACCAACATGGAAAATTGGTTTAAAACTTTAATTAAAACAAAATTAAAATTTTATTACAACTAAGGAAAAATATTGGAATTTTGTTTCACATGATGGTTTACATTATAATATGCTTCATTATCTAGTAATTATCCATTTAAATTAAGAAATAACTCCTATATAATATGAAGTTTTATGGCAAACTTTTTAACAGAGTTTAATCATAAATCATAAATTATAAATAAAGTAATTTTGTAAAACCCAAAGCGCTATACCATTTTTTTACACCTGCATAAGAACTGTAACAATTAATAAATAATAAACGCTGCTCTATTGTCCTTTTCAACTAAATATTAATAATAATTTGTACGTAACAAATGTCCCCCGGAAAAGCACTTTGTAGGTGTCGTCGATTGAAATCCATAATCAAATAGTGTTGTAACATGTTTTTACGTAGTATTTGATATACGATGTTTACGCGTTGGGGCCTGCGGTTTGATATATAGGTCGAAACTATGAATCTTGCTCACACTCTTTCGAGAGTGACACCTCGAGCGACGAGCAATATCGTAGTGTTAAGTTCACCTCATCTTCATATTGTTCATAGTCACTCTAGTGGCGGAACGTTCACCCGAAGTCGAAAGAGCAGAAGAGACACATCAGGCCGTCCGGTGAGTGATCCGTGATATACATATGTTAACTGTCCGCGCACGACTCATTTGTCCCGTGGGCCACAAGTCAGTGGAAATTATACTTAACCCGACTGTTTAAAAACAGTGTTTTAAAAACGTATTGTAAGTCATCTGAGCGAAATGTAGTGTTAAGTACATCTCGGTCGGATGTACATGTTGAAATAAATCAGTCCCTTCGAATTTTAAGCTACTGCTATTTATTGGTCTATGCAATATATTTAATATCGGGCAGAAAAGATTTCTCTAGCCAATAGAAAATTATCGACATGATCAATTCGTTGCATATTTGCGTATTCATTATTAAGGGTTTTGTCGTTTCCAGAGGCAACATCAAACAAAGAAATCGGTGAGATGAAAATATTTAGGCCGACTGGATATCCTATTTTATAACGATTAATTTGCAAAGATGTTAAAAGCGCAGTGAAGATTAAAGCGTAGTACATTATTTAAATAAATTAAAAAACATTTGCAAGCTTATTATTGCATAAAAATGTTAAGTATATTTTTACATCAAATAATTTATTGTGCTCATCTGTCCTTACAAGTCTTAAAGGTCTATTGCTTGACACAGAGGTACATAATTGCCGTCTCTCTAGATGGAAATTTCTGAATCCAACGGATTGTTGCTCTTTTCTACTAATTATTAATGTAACTGGTGGATAGGGATGAGAATAAAGTTAGTTATTTTTATCTAATTGTAAAATTGATAGTTTTACACTTCTTTGTTCGATACGTATTAAAAAAAAACTCGCATATGTTTCTTATAAAAATATATTGCTCATGTTATTGGCGGTACTAAAGGTGGGGAAATCAATAAAAGGCAAACGGAGCCGGGGCCACTGTTTGTACTTTTATTTTATTATTTAAGATAAGTGTCAATGATCTTAAATTATACACACACGATTTTACGCGGAGCTGGGCTTTTGGTTTTTAGCTCCAATCAATCATAAACCATTGTCTCTTTGTGTAATTGTATGTAGATGTGTCGGACCCAAGTGACAGAAGTTTTTGTTATCTGAAAGCCTTTGATATGAGTTCACGGCTTCCAATAATAGGGGCTAACCGCTTGTCGCGTCCTTCTAAACACGAAGTGCTTATAAATTCACATCGTCACTTATTCAACTCCGGACATAGCTCGATGCTGCTCAACTCAGTTCATCACTTTAGATTGTCACAAACCCTAGGGCTGTGAGTATTACGACGCATGGTTCTTGCGATCAGAATATTTACGATTATTGTGACAAACAAAATACGGCGATTAATAATAACAAATAAAGTTCTACGTTTGATGGAGCTTCTGGTGATGTGTAGAATGAGATAAGCAAAGACAAGTTAAAAAAAAACCTAGTAATTTTTATAAGAATTGTTTACATTCTAGTTAACGTTCAGAGAAATAATACCATCACCGTGTTAAAACATCACTTCTGTATCTTATCTGATGTAGAAATACAGGGGGTCTTCGGATTGAAATATGTACAATAGCGATCACCTAGGTAACATGCCACATATCATTGTTCAATCGCACATCTACGAAAAACCAATATTTCCTTGAAAATAATAACAAGCGTCTTATATCTCTCAAATAACAAATTGAGCTATCAAATCATGGCAGGTTTTTGCAAGAGTTTGGAGATATGTATGACGCATGTTTATATAAGATGCTTTGTATACAGTGACGTGTTTGCTCAGTACATTTACCCGCAATAGATACTGTGTGTTGACTTAGGCACCAGTTCGGTAGTCAGGTGGCATCCTTCAGGCTCATTTATCATACAATCACTGCGAGAGCCGCGTGAACAGCACACAAATATGAATAGTGATAACATTGTGTTGACTTCGTTTATGCGTTTATATCACTACGATGTTGTTAGTACACGAAGGATGCAGATGTTCAGACACAAATATGTCATTGATAGTCACACAGCATGTTACCTTAACATTCTATGTGTAAAACATTCTTGCCTGTATACAATATATAGCGCTATTATATAATTGATCATTTCATTCCATATAATTCATAAACAATGTCAATTGTTGTCCTTTAGTGGCTACAGTTAAATGATACTGCCAGATAATCCTGCATTTCATAATTTTATGAATTTTTTCCTTATTAGGACACGTAGTAGTTCCCTATTTTTACTACGATCCAACCTATTTAGTTTAAGATCAAAGGAATCGTGATTGTCTTAATACATATTTAATTTAATAAAATTACTATAGGTACTCACAAATGATATTCTGGCGAACTATTTAGTACATCTATCCGAGGTCCTTATACTTGAGCAGCAAATGACACCGATTGCTCATCTGCGTATGTGCCAACTGTATAAAAAACGCATATTAGTCATAAGTCTGGAGAAACTATCGACCAATAAACGCTACGCTGCAACGAGACACAGCTCGCTCCTTCACCTACCATTAATTGTTTTATATGCGCTCGCCTATTGCTGGTATTTGTTACATGACTTTATGAAATCGCTAATTTGGACTTAACAAGTTTCTAGGACGTCTCCAACCAACACTTTCACCAACATATGTACATATATAAATTTGTTGTACAGGTACATTTTTCAAACTCATCTTTCTAATGCTGTTTTTGCTCTAAAACAAACTTGACGATCCCGTAGCCCAGTTGGTAGTGACCCTGCCTGCCGAGCGTAGGATCCCGGGTTCGATTCCCGGCCGGGGCATATATTTATGTGACAGATAAATGTTTGTTCTCGGGTCATGGGTGTTTGTGATGTGATGTCCATGCCACCCGCAACACAGGGAATCCTAGTGCGGGGGTGTGAGTGTGTAAACGTTTATAAAAAAAAACAAGTAAGTGTTAATGCATATTTAACGAGATGAATCCAATTGTATTTTGCTGACTATTTTCGGATGAACCGGTAGAGTTATTGATCTATCCGAGGTCCTTCCTTATGGCCTACAGATGTAGTTTCGAGCGTTTATTAGACAGAATCTGCCTTCATAGGTCATACCGAAAATTGATTAACTTAATCTTGAATTCCAGAACTCGTCATGCAATGGCTGAAATCATAGATTAATGTTCATCTTCCCTTTATCTCTTAAACTATGCATTTAAATGAAATACTATTTAAGATAAAGCATATGATGATGAATTAACTTTTCTCCATAAAGATTCATTAATATTTCTACCATATTCATTACCATGCTTAATAATAATGCTCATAAATTACTTACCAAATTTTAATCAATTTTTGACATATAATGCCATATGGTGGTTTAGGTACCTACCAGAAATAGACGTATGGTAATGAAGGCTTGTTTTACATCTACTAAAGAGTAATAACATTGTTGTAGTACGTTGTACTAACGTATCACTTACCATTACGTCATCGTAAGCGGATCAAGCGGCGCAATAGAGCTTTTTCTTCCGAGTTGTTTTACAAATGTATTTTTTTCTAACTGAAAACTTAATATAACGAGCATAAAGTATCGCCTTTGCTATAAAGGAATAAGCTAGATTATCTTCTGGTGAAAGATGTTTCAAAATCGGTTCAGTAGTTCCAGAGATTAGCCCCAACCAACTTACAAACTCACAAATTCTACCTCTTTATAACGTTAATATAGATTTCTTCTACGTTCTTCTCAATCTAACCTTTGTTGAAGTACTCTTGAAAAAGCTAAATTACGATTATAATCTCTTATAGAAAGAGGAACATTAAATATAGATTAAAACGCATCGCTACTATAAACCAATATGATATAACAGTATTTGTACATACCACCTGCTACTTTTGTAGGCCGCCAAAGAATAAAAACCACATACATATATTGGCATATACTATTTCTTACTTTCATTCACATTTACGAACTCCGTATACCTCATGCATTGTTACATTCTTTCATCTCCTCAAAACAACCAGAAGGTCGTAGTACAACTGATGCAGGTGCTAGGCTTCTTAAACACATATATGAGGCCTGGGAGGCATCACAGAATGCTATAGGTGTTTTTACGATCTGTCTAAAGCATTGGTTGCATTGAGCACGAATCATTACTTCTTAAGCTTAGTCACTATGGCGTCAAGTAAAGTGCTCTCAATTTGATTGCGTCCTATTTGAAGGGTAGAGTTCCATGTGTTAATGTAAATGATACCAAATCATCGGGATCATCAATGTAATCGGTGTACCATAGGGCTCTATTCTAGGTTCGTTCCTTTTTCTGGTTTATATTAACAATTTGCCGTATTTTATTAGCAAACATGCGGACATTGTACTCTTTGCTGATGACGCATCTGTAATATTTTAGATTAATAGAGATAAATTAAATTTTAACGATGTAAACAGTGCTTTGCCCCACGTATCGCATTGGTTTACCATAAACAATTTAGTTTTAAATGCTAAAATAATGAAGTACATATATAGAGTTTTCACTACCAAATGTGCAGAAGGCAGGCAAAATCCTTAAATTAAATAATGAAACATTGATTATGGAACAATTCACAGTTTTTTTTTTGGTGTCTCGTTAGATGGTAAGCTTCAGTGTGACGCCCATATATCGGTTCTCGCAAGTAAACTTAATAGGTCTGTTTACGCTATTAGGAAGATAAGACTGATTGCTGATGTAGCGACAGCTACACTTGTTTATTTTGCCTATTTCATAGTCTTATGTCTTACAGTATTCTAATTTAGGGTAAATCAGCGGACATTGATTCAATATTTGTATTACAGATATTGAATCAGAGCCATACATAGATTAAATTCACGTGAGTCATTAAGTAAAAAATTTAAAGGAATAGGTGTACTCACCGTAGTCAGTCAGTATATTTATAGTAATTTAGTATTAAAAAAAATATATATGTACAGGCAGAAAAGTGATACACACAATCATGAAACAAGAAATAGGTATCATTTGGTTACGTCTTCATATCGTCTTCAAAAGGTTCAGCGTTCTTTTATGGGGTTTGGAATTTGTTTTTACAATAAGGTTCCAAAGTTGATACGTGAGTTGCCCATTGGAACTTTTAAGCGACGCATTAAAAACATCTTATATTCAAAGGATATTATAGTATAGATGAATATATTAATAACAAGGACGCCTGGAAATAAGAATGTCGAAACCAGTTCAGCACAGGTTTAAACTATTGTAATTACCATGTGTTGTTTCAAAGATGTTCTGGGGAGTTTTTTTCGCCGTTTCTTCTCCTCAATATTAAAGCACCTTTTCGAAACGGTAGTAGAAGCAAAAAATGACGTGCATAAGTGCATATTTACAGAATACCTACAGCAAAAAACTTAAATCTGTTTATTTAAAACACAAATCGACTTAATCGTTCTAATCTGTTTAAAGGATGTAACGGTATGGCATAAATAACACCCAATAGCATTCTCCACTAGCCCACTATGGATATGTGGCAGGTATAGATTAATAAATAATGGCAACATGCAACTGACAGTGATGACACTATGTTTACAGTAAAATATGTTTTGGGCTTCATTCTGCCCTCGCAAGGCAGTCGCGAAATTGGCGTACGGTGACCATGTCGAATGTTAGATACTGTCATTAATTTACCATCAATTTTGTTTAGATGTTATTAAACTTGAAATCAGAGATATTTTGAATATTTAAATAATGAAAAAATGTTTTATAACGGACCAGTTCACACAGTGGTACTGTGACAGTACCTCCCAATAACTGCAATTCGGGAAAAGTACATGTAATTAACTTTTGTTACAGTTATTATTAAATTCTAATTATTAGTTATGGTAATCGGCTATCAACTACAACTTAACCATGGCATCTTACTTTGCTATGTCTAGGACATCGACAACGAACAGTCTGCTGTAACTTCAGTCAGACTGTATACATATATTTATTTCCGCAAAAATAATTATGACGTACGTCATTCATTGATAAAATTACATCCGGCAAATAATTTATGATATTGACTCATAGTTACGATCCACACTAGCGTTTTTGCTTTTTAGGCGTTCAATGAAATGTGCAGCGCATTAGCGACTACGACAAGGCGACGCGCACGTCGCGCATACCTGACGCTACCCCTGCGTCATGCACAATTGCGTTTACGATTTCAGCATTCCAAAGAAATAATTTGAAGGCATTTACATAGATTTTGGCATACGACAGAAATATTTTAAATATTTAGAGTGTTTTTTTAAATATATTTTGAATAATTTTCACTTGGCCGCAAATTCTACAACGGATCTTTTCATAGTTCTTTATGGCATCGTTTCCATGTTTTTTTTAACAGCAACCAACAGTAAAGTTTCCTGTTTGGAAACCATTTATTAATGATTTTGCCAAATCACAGGGCGATCTAACTGTATAAATATGCATATTATGCATCGCACTGACGCAGTGTCTCTGCTGGCCATACACTAGTTAAACGCTTACGCTGGAGAAACGCATTTGTATAAAATATAACATCTGCTATTGATATCTTAGCTTCCACCCACTTTGATGCAAAATATCCTTACAGATTCTTATCAAAATCTACTGAACCGATAAAGCTAGTTTAATTAGCTTCGGGATTGTGGAAAAGTTCACCGTAATGATTTTAAAGCAAACTAACTAGTTAATTCGGAGGAACAGTCAAACTAAGGCACGTTTCATATCACATTTAGGAATGTGTTTAGTAGTTTATTGTAATAACTGCAGCCAGGCAGTCAAAATTTTATATAGAATATTCCATATTAACTTTTATTTCCTATTCCGCGGGAACACATCCATTACTGTGATGCAAAATATCCTAGATATTTTGACCCAAAATTTAACTAATATTTCAAGTCTCATTCAAAGCCATCCAGTGATTTTATTGTGCTACGTGGTCAGACAGACAGACAGACAAAAATTCCAAAAAATATAAGTTTTTTTCTTTACATCGATAACAAAGCCTCCCTACATTAAAATCCTCAAAACATATTTAATACACAAATTCGATCCCGTTCCAATTTTATCAGTATAGATTTGACTGCGTCAAATCAATAATTATGTATGAACCATCATCTCGACAATAGAAGTATATAGTTTAAATATAACCTCAATCGTTCAAATCGATTGGGAATTTAAGACCAACAGAAGCACCAACTACTACTTATATAGTATGAAAATTTTTGTGAATGAACGTTTTTGACACCTTTAAAGATGTTGTAAAATGATCACGTGTATGCAATTTTGTCGGCTTGCAAATAAAAAATAAGGACAGATAAGAAGTTACGAAACCCGTACGTCGTCGTTGTTGACTTTTATGAAGCGATTTATTTGACATCAGCCTTCACCTTGGCGGACCGGGAACGGGATAGTGGACTCTCCTCGAGGTCGGTCAGATTAATCATTTTATTTTTATAAACATGCAAGCTTGTACGGTAATCGTTGTACTGCAATGTACGTGTTTACTATGAGTATTTTCCGTTTATAAATATCTAAATACAATAGACAAACGGAAGAGAAAAGGGTACAGCACTGCTTTTTTTCTTCTGTTTTCGACAGCACTACAAGTCTTAAATCTATATATAGGTTTTCACATAAAACCGCTTGGAAATCAGTTGAGTGGTTATTGTATGACATTCGGACGGAATGGGCAGAAATATATTAGATATAATTATAATATAAAAAATACCATAATATAATAATATATATCAAATAAATAATTAAATTTAATTGTACTTCGCTCTTCGCGTTTCCAAATTGTGGATATAGTGTTTATATAAATCAATATCAGCAGAGTAGCCTGTAGAGCTACGAGTGTCGTACTCTAGTTGTTTGAATGTTGGTTTCCTGCACAGAAGACTCGAGGTCGATTCCTAATTTTTAAGTTATGTATACATATTACAAATTAATTATTACTTGCTTCGATGAAGGAAAACATCGTGAGTATACCAATTATACAAAATACAAATATATTAAAATACAAAAGCGAAAACAGCGTAACGCTCTCTGTTATAAAACATACTTTTCCAATCGAAGTACAGTTTGGAGGTCGATGTTCCTAGCTGAATTAATAATAAACTAATGTATTTATTTATGGCACTAGCTGCAGAAAAAACAGAAAAAACTATATTTACCAAGTACTCTCTCTATCTTTACAAAACTAAGTACTGCTGTCACATCTGGGCTTGCGCTGCCAAATGTGACCAAGCTTTGTAGTCAATGGAGAGGCATGCAAAGAGGTCTATTGCTAACCTAGAATTGGTTGAGACTAACTTCCAGAGCCTCGAGTACAGGCGCAGTAAAACCAGCCTCTCGGTGTTCTATAGGATATATTTGGACGGACTCGAAGCACGGAGATTATCCATACTTTCGACTTAACACCTCTCTTCGTCATTTGACGATTTATCGTCTGTCCGCATCGGTATTTCCGTCCCATTGAAGTGTGAATGTCTTCTAGGGAAGAGTTTTTGCTATGTTAATGTACTTTACTATCTAAAGCTACAAAAAATAAAAGCTTTTTGAAACTCTTTGTACAAATTCGTCATGCTTCTATATATTTTCTTTGCTTTGTTTTGTGTTAATCTGCATGAACAGCTTCCTAGCGAGCTTTATTTTATCAAAGGTCGCACCGTTTAAAGTCTACGATTCCACAATGTTTAACTCTCTTACACCATATCATTAAATACACGCGATTTCCGGAAATAATAAGGAAATGGCGGTCCGAAGATAGAAATATGATTATGATGAAACTATTGGCATGACTGTTGTTGGGCACTTGGTGGGTTCTGGAAAAATGCTTTAATTTTTTTGTTGGCTTTGCCTATCATTTGTAAGTACATATACTTTCACAAAATTACTAAGATACAAATAAATCAATATGCATTCTGTCATTAGGTCTCGATAAGTAGCGAACATGGTCATAACAAATGAGGCATCATATAACCAAGTTTTATTTGTTATTAACTTCACTAACATTTTAAGTATTGGGAATTAAATATTAAAATACATTTAGTTATACTTAATGATCATAGGCAAATCTAAGAAATAGTAAAAAAAATTAGATAAACCTTTGATTGTCTTTTTCTCCATGGATAATGATTTATTTTTAGCTTTAATTTTTTGCAAACAATGGATGGGTTTAAATGAAAATCAATGTCGTATCCAAGTACTTTTATTGTATTCAGAGCAGATATTTAAATTTTTAATATTTAAACATCCTTGATTCTAAACTTTTTTCTTGTTTCTAGTAAATACATTAAGGGCAACGGCGGATTTTTGTTTATGCAATTTGTAGACTAGTAACCCGCCCTCATTTCGCTTGATATGATTAATTATCGTTATATGACCCGCCCATATTATTGTTTTAGAAATTGGTTTTCTTAGTTCCATTAATTCAATTAGATATATTAATTTAGTGCCCTAGCTGCAAAAACGGCTCTAAGTAGAATATCCATCGTAATTTTTATTTCATATCTCCATTTCCCGGGATGGAAAATATACTGGATAATGACCTACATATAAGTTACATATATTCCAAGCATCGATTAAATTGTTTACTGTCTTAATTAGCTCCATTACTAACGTCATCTAATTTCTATCTTTATGCAGACGACTTGTAACTGTATTGCCATTTCTCAGTAAGGAACACTAAAGATTGATCCTATTTGATTCGTGTTAGCATGTGGTACAGATCTTTTGGACTCCTAGTAAATTATACTAAGTCACGGGCTTTTATAATTAGTACCAAATACCAATATAGCCAATTAAATCTAACTTTCGATTGCCATGACGGTATTTCTGTAACTTCACTGATACAGTTAAGAACTTAGATGTGATATTTGATGGTATGTTATCCTAGAAAGCGCACAACGTTGATGTCAACCGGAAGATTAAGCCGGAGAAAACTTCATAAAATATTGCCCTTTAAGACTGATATTTAATTAGTTTTTACGTTAATACAACCCATAATAAACTATTCTGATGCCTGTTTTTGCATGTCCATGAGGAGCTCTTAAATAAACTTGAGGGCTTACTACACTGGTCTGTTCGTGATATACATTTGGACTCAAAAATTTCCATTGAGTAGGTAGGTACCTCAATATATTTATACTTCAATTTCGCAAGAATCTTAAGTGGCTCCCAACTTCGCAGGTATATACGATTTTTGTATCTACTTTTTAAGGTCTTGCATAGCCCTTCTTCTCCGATTTACCTTCGCAATCGATTTAACTTTGCGTATCTTCAATGCAGGCCACGCCTGAAAACTCTCCTCTAATTTCCTTCACATAAGTCCAATATATTATATCCACTCCTTTTCAGCTCAGGCAGTTAGGTTTTGGACCTTTCTACTTTCTGCTATAAGAAACTTCGAAACAATCTTGGTAATAAAAAAATTCGTCACAGATTTCTATTTAGCAAACGCTGGATCACAATGATCTATGTAAGTGAAATATGTAATATTTTGTTTTAAAATTATGTTATATAGAATGTGTAATAGTGTTTATATAATATATACAATTATAATAAGCATGAAATATATGTTTATTTATGTCAGAGGCAGAACTCGCTGTACAACGGAACCTACCTATGACCCAACGGGCTATGGCAGCACTCACTTGTGTTCGAACCGTGCTGGAGAGTGGTACCTGTCTGCTACGAACATTGTTTGGGCCTATTGGAAGAAATATCTGATTAGAATACGTAGTGCCCTTCTAGAAACTTTTCATAAATATTTTGGTTTGTGTAAATTAATTGTGTTTACAAAATAAGTAAAAAAGATAATATTCAATAGTTATCAAATGAACAGATTCGGCCAAAATACATATTTATTATTAGTGTATAATTCGAAGAGCAATTAATAGCACGATAAACCACTGGTTTCTTCGTATATTAATTTATACAAATAACTTAACATAAAATGTATTTTAATGAACCTAAGTACAGTAAATAGAGCTGTAACAATTCAAACCCTGAACACGAACCTATTTTGCAATAAACTAGTTTGTAATAGCTTATTATTCGTTTCATACATAAAGCTGTATTTCTAAAACTGTGTATATGAATTTTTAGGTATGGAGTTTTGAAGATCTCAGCGTGCATGTTATTGCTAATTTGAAATACGCACTTAATTTTGAAAAAATATTAATGATTGCGTTGTCTTGATGCTCATTGTTTTAATATATCTAATGTGTCATTGATATAAAAGATTTAGTCTTTTGAAGGCTACCATGGTTAAAAATTTAATAACAATGATAAAATTTATTAAAAAATAGGTAAATTAAATATAAAGAGAATAAGCATAAATTGCAGATTAAATTGGGAAGCGTGTAATTACCTCATTATCTCTGATTAGCTGCTATATATGTCGCTAAATTGACAAATTTACTTACCTTTAGTACTATAAATACAATCTAATATTTTTGAATATTTGTCCTTATCTTAATTACCTACTAGCCCCCTTTTCGTTATGGTTGAACAATACATACATACATTAAATAACGCAATAAGTGGGATTTTAATTTTATTTTAATATTAAATGCGTTAATTTAATCTTGTAGGTCAGTAGGCAATGCCTTAAATTAGCCGAGGAGCCAGGTTGTCGCGCGCATGCTGTATCTATTATTCACATGTGTCGGCGTACGGGATGTTAAAAATTATAATCTTAAAATGTTTTCTTTTATAACAGCATTGGAATTGAGTAAATGGCACTAGTATATCACCAAGCTAGAACAAGCGTCATTTTCTCTTCAATGCACTTTGTAGCTAATGGGGTGAAGCCACGATTTAGTTATACTTACCTTGCAATTAATAGACAAAACGTAGTTAAGGCGTTACTGTAATCAAGCTTTTATATTGTCAGCAAAGCTGTTTGTGACGTCCAAAAACTTTGTCGACGAAAGACGTTATTGCAAATTAGCTATCTATGGACGATGCTATAAAGTATTGCTTACTACACGTTGTTAGCTGCTAGTGTGAACAGAAACATGTTATTTTAAATATTAAAATAATTGCTACAGTTATATTACTTAGTTTGCAATTATTTCTATTAAAATAACATTTTCTTCTTGATTATTTCATTTATAATCCTCATGTCAAGTTTTGAAGGATATTACTGTGACGTTTGAATGTTAAAATTTTTCAACCTGTAACAAAAAATTAGTCTCGATCAACCTGCGATGTAGTGATCCCAGTTTATTGCTCTAGAGCGTATATTACTCTCATCGCAGTATTTAAAGTGAACTTGAATTTAGCTATCAATAAAAGACTTCATCTCTTGGTTTCTGTCACCATACTATATTTTTTATCGTGTTTTCTCACTCGAGTATAATTCGGAATTATTGAGCAATGTTTACGTAAAATCTTCAACATAGACTAAGAATATAATTTATTGTGTAAGTAATAATACGAGTGGTATTTCCCGTAGCCGCGTTACGTTGTTTTTTGAATCGCCCAACTTCGTTTTTTTGTGTTCAGTGGGCACGTGATATTCAAAAAAACTTATAAGTATATGATGCTTATTACAACTTTTGATAAGTTGTTAGCATAAAGTCAGTGACATTTAAGTGGTATACGATTAACTCTGCGTACTCCCATACGATAATCTATACCGATAAAAATATGGAACTGACCAAATTCTTAGGTACATGAATATTATTTTTATTAGATTTTTTCTCACTGGATACGAGAATAAACTTCGTAAGGGGAATCAATTCAGATATTTTGAGTATTTTTTATTTAAATAAATAAATAAATAAACGTTCACACACTCACACCCCCGCACTAGGATTCCCTGTGTTGCGGTCGGCGTGGACATACATACATATGATATCACACACACCCAGGACCCGAGAACAAACATTTATTTGTCACTGAAATATCTGATGAGCTGACAATAAAAAAAATATTTTGGGATTAACCTGAAACTGAAAGCGTTCGCTCCGAATGTAGTTCTTTCGCACGGACTCAGTTTCGAATTCTATTTAACCAAAGTTATATGACATGATTAGTGAAGGAATACATCGTGGGGGGACGTATTAAAAGTCGGCTTAAATTTTAAAAGCGCTAGTGCTGGTTGTTATGCCAAAGTCTTTATATGTTGTTCAAGGAAAATAAATATTGACTTAATAAAAACAGAACTAAACGGGTTTTCTCCTCACCAACTAATTAGAAGATATTCGAAATCTATGTACCTAAGTACTTGAATGTGCAAACTTGAGAAATATCTGTGATTCAGGTTCATATAAAATTAATTACATTAAAGCGCAGAAATTCATCACAGATGGTTATTAAACTGCAATTAACGTTACATGGTCAATATTTTTTGTCTTTCTCTTGTTTGTACAAACCTACTCAAGCTTTAGAATTTGCTTCTAATTTTTGATTGCATAATTCTCACTTAAGTGACAATTACAATACTGCGAGGCTTCCTGCAGCTTAACGACACGGAAATCAACGGCAGTCAGCATGCAGCCTTAAAGTTGTCAGAAATAATAATACTTAAAGTGGGGCGGAACAGTAGGTGCAAAACTTGGAGCGTGTCTGTCTAGGTCTCATACTGCGGCGCGACTGCTGCTCGAACACACGTATTGACTTAATTTTTTTTGGCAATATTTGTAAATTGACATACGAAATATCGGTTAAGTAAAGACATTCTACTTTCCCGCGCGAAAGCTAAACCACTTTATGCGATTACAAAGGACACCGGGTGACGTGAAATGTTTGCGAGCAGTGTTATTTGATGCTAGGATATGTTTTTATGTGAATAATAAAATATTTTTCAGTATAAAACGTTTATGATATATATATGCTCTCTTTTGGATTCTTGTGCTGACTTAAAAAAAATTAACCGCCGAATTCCGGTAAGATTTTTTTTAATATACTAAAAATAAATAGTCATTGATTATTTTGGATTTGCATCTCTATTATACCAGAAAATATATATGTTGATTTTATAGATATAAAAAAACGTTGATAAAGTTTTAGTGATATGTTTCAAACAACGTGTTTTCTAAACATAAAATCGACACGTATTTCAAATCTTGCCTTTAAAATTATGACAATATTTAACAATGACGAAATATAACACTTCAGCGTTAACTACGTGTTACACAATCTAATATTTAACGAGTTAGGTTTGAAATTTAAAATAATTGTATTGTAACTACTTGTTTCTTAATTTCAACTACAATTAAAGTGCTATCTAAGTGCCAACTATCTAATTTCCACGAATTAATTTCCTGATGCAGTTATTCCATTCAGAATTGGACAGAAGTGTCGTACCACTTTCATTCTCGTACGCCGGCTCTAGCTACATAAATGCACTATGCAGATTGTATTATATTTTTTTCTGTAAATTTATGTACATCATTTTATATTGTTGTATACGTCATATGCGTACTCACAATATCTTACTTCTACGGTGCGTGTGGTCTCCGTGTTGTACCATCACAGAGATAGACACAATTTACCATCGTAGAAACAACAAATCTTGTATTTTGACGGGAGGCAAAACACCTGACATAGTTACAATATTTGTTGCAGGAAAAGACTAATAAAGGCTGCTATCTATAAATTAAAATATTGTGAGTTTCAGCGACAATTTTTTTAAATAATGAAGCTTACCGTTGCCTCTTTAATAACCGAATATACATTAATAACAAATGCGTATGAAAATAATAACGCCAAAACAATTACGTTGATATATATATATATTGCATACAACAATATACTTTAATTATATAACACCAGTATATTAATTTAGTTGTATAGATGGTTATGGTTTAAATATAATTTTAACCATAATATTTATTTTGTAAGTATCACACAGCTAATTTCGTGGTAAAATTTTTAACATTAGGGCTAGAAGAACGATAATAATGATAATTAATTGGTATAATAACAACGTATATCTTCTCATGCATCGCTCTCGCAACTTAGTAGCTTAGAATGACCAAATAAGCCCTTTATGTAAATAAGATATAATAGCTATGATCACAATGTCAGTAATGTACCTTCGTGAGGTTTTTACTATTCTATACAAATGTCGTTTGGGGTTTTTCTATTGATTTTTAGCATATTTTTATTTTATTCCGTAATCCAACTATAACATAATTACGAATTATGATGGTATTGTTTATTATTGCGAATAATAATATAAATATCTATTGTTTATCACTATTTATTATCTTTTCGCTATAATATAACTTCATATACGTGAATGCTATATTTTATAGTAATAGATATATAGATTTCCTTATAATGATTCTTTTATAACATCATTGTACAAATAAAACAAATACGAAAAGTTTATTAAGCTACTTTAAAAAATGAAAAGCTAGCAACATTCTCTTGTATTTAGTATATTTTGAAGGAGATCAATTTATATTTATATGCCTCAAAGTTATATTTCTTAAGAGTAAGATAAAAATACTGTGTTATTATTCAAAATAAGACCGTGATGCGCCTTTATAACATTTGTTTAAGTTGGTAGTGGTGTAGAATGCATATTTACACACTAATTACTACTTTAAAGGGCCAGTCAGCTCGTAAACTTGAACGGTCTTACAGAGTAAACATTGTTACTAAAGTCAACTGGATTACAAAGACCGCGTGTATTGTGCGTTAACCGTTTGTTGCAGAGTTCTATTCAGTGTGGGTATTGACTATTACCTGATCTCGGTGTCATTACACTTAATACAAAGTAAAATATTTTTGGATGACGAACAGCCATCAGTATGAGGTTGTCATTCGCATCCATCCATATATATCATGTCACTGGATTACATAAAGGATTTGGTCCGTTTCCGACATGTAGACCTCGTAGTTAGCGTTATAACAAAAATGTATTATTATCAAAATTAAATTAATAGATAATTAACAATTTATACCATAATTTTTTTTTTTTATATGTTAACAAGGGAGAAAAACAGAAAGATGCAATGTCGTAACCATTTGGCCATCTTGCCTGAACGTACGGCCCCAGCTTTGATTCCCGACCGGAGTAGACAATGTGGTATATAAATGTAGGTACGTTTTCGGATTATAAATGTTTGTAGTATCTTATTTGTATGGTTCAACACATTTTGCCCTAACCCTAATGCAGAGGCCAAGGGGGTGTTAGTGTTAACCTATAAAAAATTGACGTAACAGTATTGACAATTAAGTTGATTGACAGACAGAGTATGCCAATAAAATTGTTGTTGTTGCTGTTTACGCGCTATCTCCATTTTCCTATCCTAGTTTCGATTTCAGACAATATTCGACCGGCTTTTTTTAATATTATTAATAATAATTAATGCATATATAACAACTACTTTAGGATCTAAATTTTGAAATCTTATCCAAACATTGCTTTTTCATTGAATACGCCTATATACATCTACGTTATCACCGTGTTGGGGCGGCTTAGAATACTCCCCCCAATCCGATGCTGGTAGAACAGGGTGTCGTAAGAGGCGACAGAAGCCAGCCTACTTGGTAGTAGGGCTTCGCGTATGGATTATATTATCAGTATTATTATTAATATTTAATTGTTACTGCTATTATTATCTTTCCGTGAAGCCTGCCTGGCTAGCTACCACCCTCCTGCTTGAGTCGGCCGCCAAACGACTTGTCGTGTTCCGGCTGGGAGCTTTAGAGCCAGTACCTTCTTTCTAACCTTCTTCTCATTTCCTGGCCGACAATGCATCAATGATACCTTAGGTCTTGCTGATGTCCATGGGCGACGTGATCACTTACCATGAGGTGGCTCGACTGCTCGTTTGTCGGCTATTAACCAGCAAGACCAAAGGTATCAACGATGCGTTGACAGCCAGGAAATGAAAAGTAAAAAAAAAAGGAAGAAAGTACTCGCTCTCTCGCCGGAACAATATATGTATCTAGGTATATGTATAAGATATCCCTTTACTATCTTAAATGACAACAGATTTCCGTTTTTAATTTAAATTATGTTTATATTTCTATATTATATCTTCAAAAAGGCTTAACGATAGCCATAAGCTAATTTGTTTTGTATCAATTAATAACTAGTAAAACTATTTTGCGTACGTAAAATAATATATTTAGGTTATACATTTTAAAGAAAGAAATTTTCATTAAAAGTAACGTCGTTTTAATAAAGTATAATATTGTATAAATCGCTCATTGGTAGTACCTTTCTGGAATTACAGGAGTTGTAAAATATATTATTTACATTTTTCACAATGTATGACAGGATGAACTGTTTTGCATCATTTTATACACTTATCAACAGAATTGTATTCATGCCTAATTACTCCGGTATAATAAAACTTTTTCCTTGGTTTATTCTTGCATTACAACCTCCCGATTCTTAATTCGATACGAAATTTTAAAATAAATGAATAATCCATGTAAATTGCAATTTATTTTTCATGCAATTATACACTTGGTACAATTTTAAATCAAATG
This sequence comes from Megathymus violae, assembly GCA_003671415.1. NCBI lineage: Eukaryota > Metazoa > Arthropoda > Insecta > Lepidoptera > Hesperiidae > Megathymus > Megathymus violae. The sequence goes on along the minus strand of PDGT01000050.1, from coordinate 2,824,110 downwards.
ATTATTTTGTATCTTTCTTTGTGGTTTAATTTAGTTTCAAATTAACATTATTATTTATATAATTATACTTTTAATATATAAAAAAAAATACAAATACTAAAAAAAATGGTCGAAAAATGGAATATCTACTTTATACTTCATCACTCCCGTGTTGATGATACATTTTACTTTTCAATTCTTGTATTATACAAATTCAAAAGTAAACATACTGAGTATACTACAAGTAAATCATCACAAATAATAACAACAATATACAAATAATAACAAGTTACGTAACATTAAATTTAATAATTTATATATACTTATATATATATATATATATATATATATTTGAATAGCCTCCAGTTAGATTTACAGAAAAAAAATTGTTAAAAATTAATAAGTTTTTAGTTATTTTGGAATAATTCATCATTTCATTCGATAATTGTATGTACATACAATTTTCCTTAATGAACCCGAATTGCAAAATTACGATGAAATCTGAACGGCAACGGGAACCAGGAGAGACCAGAGTCCTGCAGTGGGTCGCCAATGGTTTGAAGCCAACGATTCCTGTTTGTACATAATTCGCTGATTGTAAGATGGAATTTCTCTAATATCTTAAACAGACCATATAAATGTTATAGATCTTCAGAAACAACATTTGTAAATATATGGTAAAAACGGAGTCAAAGTCTATCGCGAATTATAGTTTAAAGTCTTTCAGTTCTTGTCAATTTTATTAAAATTTGTCTGTTGCATATCAGACTTCATATTCACTAACTTTTGGAAGCCATGCGAAATATTGCCACCTGCTTTAACAATGACGGAAAATTTTCATGGTGAGGAAGCTATAATTTTTCCAATGGTGTGTGATTTTTGCCAACTCGCACTTGTTGGAGATAGATAAACGGCTTGTGTTATTGAGAGAATAGTCTGTAGCCTACGGTGGTATGAAGATGCCTTTTGGTATGTATAATCCAGTAAACATCTGGGTCTTACGGTAAGACTTTTTGAAAACATTATCAGGATATATAGACTATGTAACGTTTCGAATTATGAAATTCGAAAACCTTAAAATGTAAGTTAATGACATGAGTTATATATAAATTACTTATCTATATCAGTCCATACACGTTGAAGTTATTCAATTTCGTCAACTATCCTGCACTGTGGCCAAACGTTGGCATGTCTTTGAGCTGTCTTTTTCTCTCATCATGAAAGTAGATGATTGCCTTAAATATGAGCCTGCACGAACATGATTTGAATATATAGCCATTAGTAGTAGTAGTGAGTAGGAAAAACAACCAGCCTCTTCTTCGGGTCCCAACTAGATAGGGATATTTTGAAGCGATGATATAATTTAACTTTCAAAAAGCGTTTGTTAAAACCAACTTGGAATAAATATTATTTCATTCCTTCATTCAATCCTCAGACTAGTTCGGTCAAAAAAAATCCTTTTTTTTCTCTTTATCTAATTTAATATTAATTTTTACATACTTATCCATAATTTTAAGTCAAATTCCTATAAGTACACCCAAGTTGTTCCTGCTCAAGTCCTCAGCTATTATCAAATCGCTCTTTAGCTATTTCTTCCTGACAACATAATTTAAATTTAGCGCCTTTGTATGACTTGTTTTACTAAATTTCCATTACTTGCAGGTGTACAGTATAGATTATTATTATTATTAACCATTAGACAATCAGTGGCATCACACTACATACATATGTTATATGCATGTTAAATAATTGTTTACTTACCATTTATTTACGTAAAATCAAAACATTTGAGACTAATTTAGTTTCTACGTACAAAACTTAATTTTTATGTCTCATGAACTATGGTGAACTACTATTAGGTTATGCTTACCGTCTTAACTAATAGTGCCATAACTCAAACCCTGTAAGTATATTCATAATCAGCATAACGAGTTTTACGTTCTATCAGGCCTCAGGCCGCTTTTATGTATGTGTTGCGAATCTGGTTTTTACTAGGTTAAACTACAAAATATATATTTTTTTATTTATTTAAATTCAATTCAAAAATTAATTTTAATAAAATTTAATTGTAGTAAAATTAAATTTCGACAGCGTTTTTCAGTTTTAAAGCGTTTTAAGGACAGTAGACGTGGGTTAGGTACGTAGGTAGGTAGGTATATTACTATTTACTGGCTACCGTCAGTGAATACACTGACCACATGCGTCCCGAGGGGCCCGCACTGAATCAGTTCAACTCCACACCCCCACCGTCCTACACAAACAGCACAAACCACAAGGTGATATCTGCACCCGCGAACACAGCCAATTTTGCTGTCTGTTTTATGAGATAGCAATATACGACATAGAAAAAGTGTAGAAATCCTTATAAATATTTTATAAAATACTTAAAATATTTGAGAAAAGGAGAATCCTGTACAGCCTTTTTAAATAGTTATTCTGGACAAAATAAATTACAGATAGATAAAAAATCTTAAAGTTTTTCATTACACTTTAGTTACATGTAATTAGTATATTTAAACGTTTATTATTAATTTTGATATCACAAACGACTATTAAAATTATTATTGTAGATTAGAGCCAATTAGAGTATTAATGTCAATGAAATCAACAAGCCGCTGCACATGTATTAAGACAGATTGTTGTAACTGAAACAAACACCTGATTACAATCAGCAGTTAAGTTATCTCATTGAAATCTGGATATAAAACACACGCAACGTATTCTTTCATTACTATGTTAATTATAATCGCATGATACAATGCCAAGGCTGTATTGCTTGCGGCAGTATCGCAGTGGCAAGATGTTAATAACGCAATGAAATTCATATGCCTCGTTGGATGTGATCGTTTATCCTACTTAGCGTCATAGCACACATATCAACTCTAAAAGGGGTCGTCACTGTATCAACTCGACTCGTCCAGTATTCTTTGTAGGAAACTTCCTACTGCAACGCACACTTATCGGAATTGTATCATAATCGCGTCGCCTCGGGACAACTCACGAACCGCGGTGCATCTCGACTTGACAAGGTGACGATCCCTTTCCGAGTAGATATGTGTGCTACTATCTTTATAGTGTGTAAATATAATAATAGTTTGTGCGTTCATTAATAATCACGTACGATAAAACATTAAAATTGTTGTTCTATCTATAAATAATCGATCTCCATCAAGGTTCATGAGTGCAAAGTAAACGTATAAACGAGTCCCGTCGATACTACGATCAACTACTATTCCTACTAGGCATTTTGACGAGCCTACGGATCCTGACACGTAACAATACGTTATCATACGAATGGTTCACACTTTTAATTGTGATCAGGTATTATTAAGTACATTTTATCACTAACGCAAAATTGTAATCGAGTTCATATTTGGCGTCAACAAAAACATACATAATTGATTTTCATTAACACACATTATCGTTTTGTTTATGGTTTCATGAAATGATCAGTAACGTCATCGACGAACCCCGTCTCGATGATTTGCGTTCAATTTCCGGGAACTTCGTTGAGTGTCTTTAAAAGTATGAATTGTAAAGTTTAAAAAATAATAAAAGTTGTGTTCCTCATCACGAGTCCTTTTGTTTGATACGCATATAATAATGGTTTTACGTTCGTTATTTCATCCCCAAAATTAACACTTCAAATTAGACACGACGTAGCAAAATGCAAACTGCTAAGGGACAGATATTAAGATACATGTTTACAGTAAACTCGATTTAACTTGCGACTTCGCCGGTGTGGATTTTAGAACATAGAAATATCGCAAAATCGGGAGAGAATTTTGAAAAAATTTAGCATATATCCTTTCCTAGGTCGTAAATTACCTCTATATCAAATTTCATCACAATCGGCCCAGTGGTTTGACCGTGAAAGTGTAACAGACAGACAGAGTTATTTTCGCATTTACAATATCCGTATGGATTAATTAATACACTTCCAATCAGATCCGAAGGAATCATAAAAAATATAGAAAAATAACTCTTATAATATATATAAAATAAGTTACTGTAGATTCGGTCACATATAGATAACTTTTAGAAACAGTGGAATTTATTAACACGATGTCATACAATAAAATTTTGTGAATGCACCGTTTCACCCAATGTTCGTTAAAAATTCTAAAGGTATTAAATTTACGCTGCGAATTGCAAAAAATATTGTATAATTTATCCATGGCGCAGTGCAATAACACCCAAGCCATGGCCATCTTGAAAAATAATAAATTTTCTGATGCCATACAGTAATAGAGTTAAATCATTCGTGTTTAATAAACAACATTACTTTTTTCTAGTTCGCCGAGCCCATGTCGCGTAACTGAAGGTTAAATGGTCATGCGAACAACATCGTTGTACAAAGTTATAAAAATGCACAATAACTATAACAAATAAATTATTATTTTAATAATCTCACGCCAACCATGAACCAAATAACAATTAAATAATAAATAATAATAAAAATAAAAATAACAAATAAATAAAAATAATAACAATATAACAAATAACAATTAATAACAAATACCATTTTACCAATTCAAATACATTTTTGGCACAGATATGGTTTTTTGTACCTTATTTTTCGGCATATGTTTTTATGTATTCAAAATAATTGTCATATAATTTAGAATCTGTAAAAAACAGCATCGAGACACTGTCTTATACCCTTGATAATACATAAATTTACCTTCGTTGGCCTCTATGTCAACTGTAGCTGCTTAGCATAGATACCGATAGGTCAAAATATAAGTTTTTATAGTTCCATCCAATATATTGCACTAGGGATTCACCGAAATATTTATGAAACATTTCTAAAAATAAACATAAAATTATTTATATTATAATTAGATCTCTACCTTTAAATTTTTCTGACGTCCTACGCTCGAATGGGAAACATTCGGACATCTTTTTACGATGATAAATCTATAAAAGGAAGTTTTCCGAATTTGAAAGGCGACACCGTAATTTAGCATTTTTATTTTAATTGTTATAAAAATTATAATCGAATGATTCCTTAAATCGGACGAAGAATAGAAGGAGATTGCGCTTCATTTAATCCTACGTACTAGAAAATTTTAAGCACTTTCAAGACAACTTTATAGAAAGTCTATACTCCGTATTACTTATATCTAAAGCTAAATAAGTTTATTTTGCTATTATGGCTAACAGTTTGTATGTATGCAGTGAGTTATAGCTAAAGATAAATACTAGATACATATATCCTAATAGTAAACATAAAATTTCATAAAAGTATATTATAAAAATCTAATTTCTGCATTGGTTAGAAGGATTTTCTGCAGGTATTCCACACTTGTAAACAAAACTATTGGTTTTAAGATAGTTTTACTTAAATTTAGAGCAATTTGTCAAGACAAACTTGAATGGTTTGTTAATTTTTAATAGCTGCTACGTTAGGACTTCTCGGTAATTGATGACAATTATTAATACATAATATCCTATAAATTTTCTACTAATTACAAATTTTTCAATTTTAGTAGATACGCCAGAATTGAATGGACTTGAAGAAAGCTAAAATTGTATTTAAAATGAGCACACAATATTTATTTCAGTTTTTAAGTAATCTCTACAAAAAACTTAGACTATATCTAGAATGGTGTTAAAATACATGTTAATAACTAATAATTTTTATGAAGTACACTTTTTTGGGAAAACATTGAAAATAAAAAAAAACACAGAAGCTTTGTGGTGTTTTGTTTAATACCGTTTTATTATCATGTTAGTGTTACTTGTTGAGAAATAAATTTACGAGTATCGTGTGCTGGTGCGCGTACTTACGAGATAATATATTCAATATTTATGTTGACACATCAAACTAAATAATATCGGGGAAACCCATACTGTTCTGTGGTATTTCCGAATTTGCTTCTTTACTTGTCCTTCAAATTTACAACCAAAAAACGAAAACAAACATTTACGGTTCTTTTATTAAATTGATCCTATGTGGCTCTTATTAGGAGCCAGTGTATTAAAAACCTCACAACCGCACTAAGGGGTCAGGAATCATAGCGAGTGATACAACGTATTTATAGTAAGTTTTCATAAAAGGGACTCCATGCTATTGCTCGTCTGCTCCACCACGGATAGGAAATTGGCTTCAAAGCAAGCGCGAACTGGGCCCCTTAGGCTTTAGATTTTTTTATTGATTTGTGTCCACAAAATTTACTTTATTGTGTAATTGTTACAGACGACTTAATCGCCGTTGGAAGCAAACCCAGATTCAGTGACAAGGTGCTAGAACAAGCGAACGCAAGCTCACACCGCCGCCTGCCCGCATAGGATGGTACAAACTGACCCTGGGCCCAAGAAACCTCACAGTTAGTATCCAAGATTTTCCCAATATTATTTAACGACTTCCAATTTATAATGTCATATTTGTGTATGACCACTCCACTTGCAACACAGGGAATCCTAGTGCGGGGGTTTGAGTGTGTAAACGTTTAATGTTATTATTGTAATTGATGAAAGCTGCTGTTTCAAAAACATTTATTTTTTAACAATCGTTAACTTTGATGGAGGTGATATCAACCTGTATCGAGTGATACAGATTTACTGAATTATTATTCACTAGAAATTCATATTGATTAGTAAACCACCTTCGCTTTGACAAATTCCGCGGGAGCAGATAGAATTTCTAGATGAAAAGTATCCTATCTTAGATATAATCCTATATATAATGTAAGTTCCACATGTGCCAAAATTTATATAAATCTGCTCAGTGGTTTTAGTGCCATAAATGTACAGATAAAAAGACGAAAATACCAAAACAATAAATTTAGGGATCTATATAGATAAGGCAATGGTAGCCAAGTGGTTTAAATGTTGAACTTTCGCATGGTACACTCGAGTTCGAATCCTGTACTAACTTTTAATTTTTCAAATTATGTACGTAGATATTAAAAATAAATTATCAGTTGCTACGGTGATGGAAAACATTGCAAGAGACTCCTACAAGATCCACATAACTCAACGATGTGCGAAGACTGCAAACCCACAGTTAACCAGCGTGGCAGATTATGGTCCAACCTCTCTCATTTGCGGAGACCCGCATCCAGCAGTGGGGCAGTTATGGGTTGTTATGACATTGATTACAATGTAGATACGCTGCATTCAAATGAAAAGTAATCATTCGAGATACAGACTCAACCCTGATTAAATTTCAATATTAATATATACATATGGGAATTATTCTGTAATTGTGTTCTGTATGTTCGCTCAGTGCTATTATTATAATAATATAATTCAAGGCACAATCGGCACGTAATTGACCGTTAATTGTCAGATTGATTTCCAAACAATAATAGAGACAATTTATTTTCCTAACAATAAACAAATAAAGGTTTTTGTTAGAGCGATCACACCATAAGCGATCGTTGCTTCGATGAGGCTACGGAGAATTTGAAAAAGTGTACATAGATAATTATTTCACAGCAGTATTTACCGTCAAAGTTTTAACAAGTTTTCATTCTCGATATCATCATCTCGACATCAAACACGTATAGCATCATATTCATCGATTATTTAAAAAAAAAGTTCGCAAACTAAAATTGCGTATTTGCGTAAAATTTATTTTACTCGTATGAACATGTGTGTGTATATGTGTGACACAGAATATGAATTGTTTTTAATTATAATTCAAAACTTTAGCGATATGTTTTGTATTTACGACAAAATAACTGTGGATCGTATACGGGATACGTAGTGATTACATATTGTGGTTTGACTACTTATAATTATCTTCATAATTGAATTATAAAACGATTAGTTATTGCTTTATATTATTTTAAGCTTATATATGCTCTAGGGATCATTTATTATTTCATAGTTTGTAAAATTAACAGCTACGAATATATTAAACATAATTATCATAATAATAGTAATAAATGTTTGTGATAATATCAATAAATATATTTTCTTCATTTGTATAATCTAACATTACAATATTTGTATAGCTATGCATTCTAATTTAAGTTCATATGAAGCGATTAAACTACCACAGGTCTGTACACATATCTTAACTTCATACATCAATCATCCATCCCATTTATCTATTTTTGACACATGCTACAACTTCTCATTTTCTCAGTGGCTTGACCATGGTTTGATAGAGAATAACACAGGGCTTTAAGTCCGCCTATTGTAATGTTTCACAAGTAAAAATAAATTAATTAAAAAGATTCCATATCGATAATTTTAAACACATAACTTATTAAAAAAACATTTATATTAATTGTTCCAGATTGTGATGTAAAAAGTGACCACCAACTGAACGGCCCAGGTTCCAGAACTGTAGAGCTTGGTAAGTGTTATTCGTTGTTTTTATTACATGTTCTTACACGTCGCGATACTGTGAATGCTTCGAGCTTTAATCCTTACCACTTACGATAGATGTATGATGCATTAAGTACGAAAACTATATCCATTACGAAACGCAACCGATCATGGGAGTTTCGAAAGTAGTCTACTGTTATGCGAGTAGCTTACTACGTTCTGTTAATGGTCTATAAGGTATCAGTCAGAATTAGGTAATAAGTCAATTCATCGACTAGTCATTTTTCCTCTGTAAGTTGGTTATTAAATTAAGAAATGTTAAAAGTAAGTTAAATCATAATAAAATATTTTTTTTATTGGCAATAAAATTAAATTTATTCTTGCCATGGAACATAAAAATACGTATAACAGTGTATTTGATAATTATTTTACTTTACATAAGTATTTATTATTTACCGTCATTATATAAATGTTGCTTACATCGTTAAAAGTTTCTCATCAGATTTTTGTCCACGATAGCCAAATTTACTCGACTTATCTTACTATTAATAATTTACAATAAATAATGAATCCCTCCCAGGTCCTATGTGCCCGCGCGTCAATGTTACAGTAGGTGAAGTTTAAAAGCATGAACCTCAAATTTTTCAAATCTTGTATGCTAATACATACAAGAAAAATTAATTATAAACTTTGGTGCAAAACAACATCGCGAGGAATCCTGCGTACCTAAGAATACTCGGTGATCAAAAGTATGTCAATAGTCTTTACCTGTAATTGTCGGAGTAGACCCAATGCTAAAAGTGGATCAATGACCCAGTTATTCAATCCTCATAAACTGTACACTACATTACAAGAAACTCAAGTCCGTTTTAGAAGGAAACACATTAAGCGGAATTTTAGGATTAAACTAACAGACAATAATTTTGCTCATATTGCAGTCATATCCTTGGTCCTTGAAACGCACTTTTACTTTTATTTAAAGATAGATCCATGCGAAAGGTATACATAAGTATTTGTAGTAAACATGACCAACCAATTAGGTAGTGTAAGAGTAAACGTTATTCTCTTTATTTACAGGTGTCGTGCCGTCCTTGAAGACACCAGTTAAGTACGATCCAGAAAAGGGTCCGAACTCGGAAAAGGCTGATTTCGAAAAGGCCATCGAACTAGCTGGTGAGTACCTGTTAAAAACATTACTTATAGGTAAACTGCAGCAAAGCACGGGTCTTCCGTAATCGAGAGACCTGGATACGCTTCTCCAACACAGGCGGTGGAAAGATTATTGGCCAACATCTAGTATCTCTGCTACCTAACGATGAAGATTGTTTGACACTACTGGTTATCCATCTAAGTAGCAGCCTTGCCGGAATTTACTTAGCTCAGTCGATCAGCGATAGGAGTTATTGGCACAAAGAGTGTTACGTTTTTAGTATCATATATACACATAAAAATCCTCTCAACTGAAATTGAAGCCGTGCAATACTCGGCTGCATTTTATGACATAATAATGTTACACGTGTTGCCAAACGTATCTCGATGTAACCCAATGCCGTAGCATGTCAATAAAAGTGTAATATGAACAGAGGAAACCGTAACGAGTAGCGATTTATGAATGAAGAATGCTCGCTTTGCATTCTTCGGCACGACATCTTTTCCACGATGTAAACACGACATGTTCTCAGAACACCTCGTACGACACGAGTAAGGGTTTGTTTACTTTCGTACAGGATATGGACGGTTCCACTACTTGCTGCTGGCCGTGTGTGGCCTCGTCAGCACGTCTGAGGAGATGGACGTCATCTCCATGTCCTTCATCCTACCCTCGGCGCAGTGCGACTTAAACCTCACCACCCAGACCAAAGTAAGTCAAATCAGTCTTTGGCGAATGCACATGTATATGTACATATATAGCTCTGTTTGCTTTGCTCGAAAACAAAATAAAGGCATTCGAACAACATAACACAGGTAATAAGGTAAAGTAACAAGACCGTCATGGGGATAAGTTTAACATTTGACTAAAAACGAAATTGACATTGACATTTTGATGACGAAAAGTTTGTGGGGAAAACAGAAATAATTAAATAGGTATTATTTGTTTGTTTATTTATTTGATTACATTACACTGATGAAAACTGATTATACCTTGTCTCTGAACGACGGATCTGAAATGAGTCTAGCCACTTAGTATCAATAACGAAGATTGTTTGTAATAAGTATTTAAATAGCATATATGGTTTATTTACATAATTATGTCGTTATCGCTAAATAGCTACTTCTAGACAACCAGGTGTGAAAGAGTTTTATATGGATTGAACATTATAAAAGTATTGATTATTTAGAATTTAATTACTACGTTTTTGTAGAGGATATAAAGAGAAGAAAGTAAGTATAGTTATTAAAATAAAAGAGAAGATAGAAAGAGAGACGAGTAGCGCAGTGAATCTTTTAGCTTTTCAAATATGAAACCAAATTGCACTTAAAATATCACAAATGTAATTAGCACCGCTAATGATACCGTCATTTCATATTTCTAAATTGTAAATTGAGTATTACTGATTAAGAAAATTATTTTTAATTTGTATATCAAGCAATATATGTACTTAGGATTACGTGTAAGCAAGACTTAAGATTACGCGGAAACAAGATATTTAGCCACCGAGGTGCTTAAAATTTCATTCAAATTTATACAAAATTAAGATTGATTTTTCTGTAAATAGATTTTTGGTTATTTATAGATCGATTCATTTACAAATTGAATGAAATTTTTCATTTCTTTAATATAATAATTGCATTCAATTATTTTTTATGAAGGTTACAATGAAATTATAAGCACTTCTCTCGCTAAATATCCGCCTAACCTTTAACATTTTATATAACTATATAACTCGCAATATTCTAAACAGGTATTTGTTACTGACGATAAGTATTCTATATCTGCAGTAAGATTTGACTAGGTTATTGCAATACAGGTGCTTTTTAGCGTGACGCGGCTACTTATACAATATTTACTAAAAACTGTACCGGGAATCGACATGATGTCATTTAAATTCGCACTGTGCAAATTTACAAACACCTCAATGTCACCTCACGGAGGAAAACACAAAGATTTTAGCTGAATGCTTATTCAATTTTTTGATACTATATTTAAATATTAAATAATCGTGCATTTTCCATTGTTAAGTCATTGGTATTGCTCCCAAATAACACCAACAATTAAAAACAACAAAAATGTTTTTTTTAATGTTCACACATTATTTCCCGATTTCTTCCATGTGTAATAAGTGACATAGGCATAGAAAAAATATTTAGACATTTTAATAATACTCGCAATAGTTTGGTGACCTGCGTGAGTTTTGAACATACTATTAATCCACATAAACACATCGTGAAACATTAGTGCAAACGGATCCCCTCCTGGACACTCATAATATCATATAGATTTCTATTAAACTTACGTTATAGTGTCTTACATTCGTACAGATATTTTTTTCATGACGCGCCATAAAAAGTGTTATTTTAAAAATGATATGTACACAGCAAACCAAAACCAAGAATCTGTAGATGATAAAGAATGAGTTGATAAAGGATCGTTCGGTCGGACAATGTAGCAGTTCAGATAACTATCATTATATCTGTCGGGTTGTCTCCGTTTTTCATTAAGACAAAAAGTTTTCAATTGCCAGCCTCGTCAGTCAGTACTGAGGGCTTCGATCTTACAGCAGGCCATAGCGTCCGTAGTATGTCAATTCTAAGTTACCGAGTTAAGTAAAAGTAGGTAATCGCTAATAGCAAAACTTTTAGAGCATTCACGTGCTTCGGTGATTTCTAGGCCTCCTCAACTACTGGGAGAGACCCATGGCCTGCTGGTCGTAGCTGGTCGCTAGTAGGTTGAAGCCAATTTAAAAAGATCAAAGCGTAATCTACCGTACTGGTAGTCATAAGTGGCTCTGTAATCAATCAATCTCAGAAATTATGCTTACTTCACCCGAATACTTCGACACGATATTCGATATGACTCAATGAATATTACCTCACGAAAACAACAGGGACGACAGATTAACATTCCCACCCGTTTCACGATATCAATTCGCGCTTCATGTTGATGACATGCGTATACCGATATTAACTCTGATTAGATGAATACATGAAAATTAAATTTCTTACTGTACTAATTTGTTACAAACATTTTAGTCACGTTAATATTACACTAATACACCACCAGTGTGATTGTTATTAAAGCATCAAAGCAAATCGTTCCTCTTTAGAGAGTCGAATTACTGTAAACAAGTATGTATGTATTCATAATTAGCACTCACTTTTTAACGAAATCATTGTTTAACGAAATCAATGACCGCATAGCCAGTGCGGTACTTCGGTAGGTACTCGTACCTAATTTCAATAAAACAAAGCACAACGTTAACTAATTTGCAGACCGTGTTATCTGTGTTGATTAGAAAAAAAAAAACAATTATTACATGTAGTTTGAGGGTTATATAGCGATACAGCAGATATGTATCCAGTTAAATTCCGAAAGTCGAAAGGTACAGAAGATAAGAATTGAACTAAGATAAGAATTGAGATATGGTTTAACAGATGGGTTAGATTAACGTATTTTAAAATACGAAAAATTAGAACGATCCGTAATTACTGTATCCGTAATTGTAGAATCCATAAAAATCAAAAATAATCACATTATAAATTAATCTGATAGCATCGTATATCAATTGTTAATCTATAAAGTAAAAGTACATTTTAAAACGTTAAAACAATTCGTCAATTAAATTGTTAGACAACTGTGCGATATAATTTGTGACACTCATGAAATATTCATATTTTAATTGCAATCAATGTTTTAATATAAAAAATCTTCATAAAAATCTTTTATGTAATCGATTCACAATAAAAAAATGTAGTAAATGGTAGTCTTCTTAAATATTAAATTTTTATATACGACTACGGCATTTTGAAGTAATGTTCTTGTGTGAAAATGTTATGAAACTCATTAATAATGTACATATAATAATGTACTTGTAGCAAGAATCCATGATTATATACAAATAATAATATTCACGGTGTAATGCAGTGTGATAATTCAGAGCGTAAATCTACCAGATACCTGTCCGAGACCACTATGCGTACGCGACCTTTGACTGCTCTAGCTACTAGTGCCCTACTCTATCGTCCGTGACATTTAGTATCCCTAAATCGATCTCTTTCCCTTTTCCTAACATAGCTGCCGTTAAAAGAGTGAAGCTAGACATCTATGGCCAACTCGGCACCACACTTTTCATTCTAATGGATTCTACAGGGGATTAGAGATCTTTTCTCGTAACGGTGCATATCACCTACATATAATGCAATGTTCAGTAAAGGTACAACGTACAGTTATAGCTTAGTACCTACCTACCTACTTATCTGTTCTCCGATTATTTAAAGTCATATTTTATTTCTTAAGTCTGATTATAAATTTCAATTTAATAATAAGTTTGTTATGAATCATTTTCAAATTACGTACATACTACGTCTTACTAAATCTTGTTTTTATTAACGTGTTTTTGATTGGATATGATTCAATCTTAACCTCACTTATGCCTAATAACTTTGTTCATAAATTGCCAATATTTTCAGTGAAAGTTCATTATGATAGTAACATTCTATAGACATATTTTTTATCTCGTTTCACGACTACCTTTATGTAGTCGTAACAATCTCCATTATGCACGGCGGTAAGGACCTTTATGCCTGGCTAGCTACCACCTTTCTTTTAGAATTAAGTGTCTTTAATATTTTTTCGTTGCACTCTCACAGAGATAGGTGGCGGTGACCACTTATAGCGTCTGCTTGTTTGTCTGCTTTTTTAGTTTTTTTTATGTACACCCAACATTATCTGGTACTCTCTGAGGTTTCTGTCGCTCTAATTGCTAAAGTTCTTTACTGTCATAAATGTTATAAATTTAGTTATTACATATGAAGACATACGTATTTATTTACCTTCAGTATAATTAGTCTCTGTTACATTCCATTCCTAGGTATTTAGGAAAAGATTTCTTATAAGTTGAACTTATATCAATATTTCATACATAACGTGGGTTCGTGAAAACGCCAAATTAGTTCCGCAGAGACTATTACACTTTAACAGTTAAAATCGCGCTCGTTGATCGCAGGTGTTACGAATCGTGGGGAAAGAACTCGCTATCGTATTCCAGATTCGAATGACCTACATATAACCTTTTTTTTTTTGCGCCCTTATGCACAACATATAACGGTATAGAGTCGTCTGATGTGCTCGAGGTAGATCTTATGACTGCTATTGTTTTCTGCCGACCCTTTGAGAACCTTCCTAACAGTAATTTTGTATTAATTTTGTAACGCGAACTTCGGTGTTCCTGTTACTAAACAATTAAATTATTAAA
>PDGT01000050.1:2790561-2809411 GCA_003671415.1 Megathymus violae | reverse complement strand
TCCAACAAGCTATTTTATAAGTAGGTATAGCTTACAGTATGGTATTAGTTACGGCCTTTCTTCTTATGACGGCAGAATAACACTCATTGTTTTTATGCCTGTAGCACATATCTGTTGCGAAACTAAGCGACGAACCGCGATGGTTCATGTTTCGTCTTGTGTTTTAAGTTTTATGGACAGCGAAATAGAAGCGAAATGTATCGAATTTCTGTTTCGCTGCCCATAGAACTTACAACACAAGGCGTAACTCTATCGCGGTTTTGCCGCTCGAGTTCCGCAGCGGAAGTGTGCTACATTTTAACCTCTTCTTCCTTGATAGGGAAGAAGAGGTTAAAAATAAAACATGTGGTAAATTTTAATAATTAGATCTTCTTATTAAACTGTTATTTATCTTGTATACATTACATTACAAAACCCTATTATATACTTATAGCTATATAAGCTAAAATCCTTTTATATCAATTAGACAAAAGAAAAGCCGACTTTCAAAATATTATTTTGAAAATATGCCACGTGTGTCAATTGCAATTGAAATTTTTAAGATTATTGCATTGTAATATAGCCGAATTCGTAATGATTGTCGGCTTGTTGATCAAACGCGTGCCGGCGGGCGTCGGCACGTGCTTTTGATAGCAATGCCGCCTTACGCGAGTATAAACTTTAAATAAGTGAAATAAGGTTGATTTGAAGTTGAACAAAATGGTCGAAAAAGAAGCCGCCCATAGGGAGCTCGCGTTTGATAACTGCCGCCACGCGCTGGCTGGCCGCTTCTGTCATATCATTGTTGTACCATGATGGTCCAAGATAATGCTCTTAGCTGTCTCAGGGAGCGCCGCGGCGCCCCCCCAGAACGCCGGCGCCCGTGTGCATTGCACACCCTGCACTATAGGTTAAGCCGCCCCTGGTCTTATTTGTACATTTGGTATACTTACAAAAATTTATAATTTTGCATGTTGTCCTGCCGTGAAGTATAAGCCAAACCCATAGCATGTAAGCAAAATATTAATTAAATAGCGTGTTTCATTAAGCGTGCCCATGACCTTAAACTACTAAATCGTAATCATTTTAATGAGATTATCACGGAAGACATATTAAGTATTACTTAAATCTGGCATATACGTAGATATATCGATAACTTTAATAAATTAATTGGTACCTATTAAGATACTTATCTAATAGGAGTTGAGTATTTTTACGAAAACACGTACGCAAAGTTAACCATATGCACAGTATCCCCGGATAGAAGAGATTCTATTTATAGATACATGCAAGATTACGTACCTTCTTCTCAATCGTTTCACTCTTAACACAACACTTGTAGTTGTCATGTCGTCCATTTTGACAGATGTTGTACTTCTCACAATCTCGCGCCAATTCACTCTGTTCGTCGTCATTTTGATACAATAGGCCCTTTCATTTATGCAATTTCATGCAATAGGCCGTCCACAGAAAAAGCCACACAAAATTAACGTATTGCCATTAGCGATCGTCCATTCAACTTTTGACCACACCCACGTAGCTTGACTTCAATTAAACACATTTCTTTTAGTGTTTTAAGCAGGCTCAGTACTTATTGCGCTTCGCTACTCCAGTGCGGGATCGGGGGAGACAAAAGGGTTGTTTCTAACCTCTCCTGAAGGTTTTCACTATGACATAATGATGCTGTCTTTTGATAAAAACGGGAATCAAAGCCTAAGGGTGTTGTTTGAAGCACGGAAGCACTCATGAAATTTTTCCACTAACAGTCATCCATCTAATCTAGCCTTAGCTAGCCTAGACTTAACTGACCTGTCCACTTGCCCCTATCTATTAGGGTTGCTATGGAGCTCCGTAACCGTAACTGAATCCGATAAAAAAGTTTCGAATAATTTCGGATAGGGGCAGAGTATACATGAAATACGTTATGCTAGGTTTTTGCCGGCCGAGCTGATATACTAGCCGCGCCGCTCTTACTTTTAGACAGTTTTTATTATTAATTTTTAAGGCTATTGTTCTTTTCTATGATTGTAATACCAGATAATACCTAGAAATAAAGTCTAAGTGTTACCTTGTAAATATATTATCCATATATATTTTTCCGATTCCTAAATCATCTAATATCCATAACCGAAATTATCCGAAACAATCGGATAATCCGAAATAATTTCATATCCGTAACCTTAACTGGAACTCGTAAAATATTATCCACGTATCCTTATCCGTAACCAGATCAGAAATTACATATCCATAACATCCCTACTCTCTATCTATAAAATAAATAAAAAAATATCTTTATCATCCTCGCTCCTCACAAAATTTATTCGTCACAATTTTACGTATTTATACTGATTCCTTTAGTCCACTTTTGACTTGTCTGAGAAATCGATATTTTCGATAATTCATAGTTACGCACATTATTCGTACCTACATAGTTCACACAGCCGTACGTACAGGTGTAGATTACAATAATTAAAATTGGTCATAAAAGTTTGAAGGGGTAATATAATTGACAATCCTCAGGGATGGCTGAACAGTATAATCTTCATCGGTATGATGGTGGGTGCGTACGCGTGGGGCTCGGTGGCGGACACGTTGGGCCGCAAGCGAGTGCTCATCGCAATCTCCGTGGTGAACGCACTCGCTATTGTTGCCTCTTCCTTCAGCCAGAACTTCGAACTCTTCATGGTGTTCCGCTTCATTAATGGTGCCGCGTGAGTACTCTTTTAAATCTTTATCTATAGGTTTCTTGATGTTAATCTAGAAAAAACAGTTTTCTTATATATACATATACGTTTAATTTTAGTACTGTTATAGTTGAAAAGGTTCTCAGAATATGGCGTTCACAATTCTTGGATTCTTTTGATATCTATTTTTAATTTGGTGCTATGGAGGTATTATGATATATTTCCTCTCTTTGACCGTAATTATTAGTTAATTTCATTTAGAAACTTCTTTTATCTGTAACTAAAACAATAACGATGAATAAATAAATATTTCCTTCGATGTCGTCGTCGTCGACGTCTATGCATTTTGCGCTTCGTTCATTCGATCCGATAGCGACATAACTTCGGCGATTTTATGTGTGGATCAAATCAAATTTCATGTTTCTGAAAAATGGTGATAAAATTATACCGACCTGCTTGTCTTTTTTTGGGTTTCCTTTTGCCATTCCCTTAAAATTTATCTGGAAAGAAACGCTACATTTACATACAATCGTCTTTTACGCACTATTACATAACTTGTTGTGCAGTTACTTTGCTTATCAACCGAGGTGTACACAGAAGTTTATTAAATAAAATAATACAATAAATCTTGTTTAAACACTAAATTATAATTAACTATAGTAGCTAACGTCTGTCATTTCCATTACAAATACCAAATATGTACTTATCTGATTTCAGCTTGGGTGGCTCTGGTCCCGTTATCTGGTCGTACTTCGCGGAGTTCCAACCAAAGAAGAAGCGCGGCGCAATGTTGAGTTTCATGGCGGCCTTCTGGACGCTCGGCAATCTGTTCGTGGCTGGACTGGCCTGGGTCATAATTCCTAGTGGTTAGTTCCTATGTTCCTTCTGCTGTGTCAATCACCAAAGCGGCTACTGAGCTTGGTACCAAAATGTTTACAGTATTATATATTATTTCCTATTATTTTCAGAGATCGGAGGATCAACAGGGGGGTTCGTTTACAATTCGTGGCGTATTTTCTTGCTGGTCATGTCACTTCCGTCATTCGTGGTCGCCGCACTTCTATTCCTATTGCCGGAATCCCCCAAGTTCTTAATAACGACGGGCAGACACGAAGATGCCCTGGAAGTGTTCCAGGGCATTTATATGATGAACACTGGCCGCAGCAAGGAGGAGTATCCGGTGAAGCAACTGCTGGTAGACGAGCCCACACACACTAAGCCTGAGAAGCAAGTGGAAGCTAAAGAGCCTAAGTCCAAAATGAGGAAAATGTTTAGCGATATCGTTGAACACAGCAAGCAGTTATTCGTACCGCCTATACTTAAGTTTACTTCGATCTCTATTACAATCAACTTTACATTCCATATCGGGTAAGTAGAATCCTTTAAAATTGTGTTTTAAATAGTGTCGGTCTAAGGGACTCTATACTTTGTTCAGCAGAACAACGGACAAGGCTATGGCGAATGATTCCTCTTGTTGGAGGTCGCTGGGTATTGTACCACTCAGTTTAATTCCCAACTGTGAAATGTTTTTAACGTTTTTTGGTCGTAGTGTTTGAGAACTAGTAATAATGTGGGTCTCCGCTTCGTTTACGGTAACGCGTTGGTAATGCCTTTGGTTACTGATGGCCATGAGCAACGTTAACTGCTTACTATTAAGAGGCTCGTCTAGTTGTTTGACGAGTAGATATATAATTTTTTTTTGACTTTAATTGGAAAGTTCTGTAAAAATTCAAATGGGTTGATAGTCTGCGGGTTTCAATGTAATTGTCATTTTGTAGTACATTCTTTAATTTGAGGGTCAAACACACGCCAAAATTAATATGCTCACACTTTCGCGTTAAGATTAGGAAATCTATATACCACACCACAATCCACTTAGGGGTGTAGTGTAGTATGGACATACTACAAACACTCCATACCAACAAATTATTTAACGGGACATAAATGTCTACAACAGTTTCAAAGTTACACACCTCGCTCGGCCTACGGTTTACTTAATCATAATAAATCATCTCCAGATACTACGGCCTGATGATGTGGTTCCCCGAAATGTTCAACCGCTTCGACGAGTGGTCGCGAGCGCACGACAATGCGGAGGCCGACATCTGCCAGGTGACGGCATACGTGACGCACTACGGCACACACTCGACGGAGGCGCTCTGCGACTCGCACATCCACTCTGATGTATTCATGGAGTCGCTCATCACTGTAGCGGCCGCCATACCCTCAAACATCTTCGCCGTGCTGGGTATGGACCGGCTGGGCAGGAAGTTCTTCTTGGGTAACTATCTTTATTAGTCTTACCAGTAACCCTTGGTTCGCTTTACAAATAATCGAGGACAAGTATTTTAGATTATTATACCCATATAGTAAGTTTTAAATGCTAAATCTGTTCAGTGGTTTCGTGTATAAATAGACTGACAGACAGGTAGAAATTAAGTAAAATTGGGTTTCCTTTCATAATGAGAAAGGTTAACGCGATAATCCGACACGCTGGCCAAATGTGGATTGGCAGACTTTACACGCCTTTAAGAATAGTGGACACAACATGTTATAATTATTTTGGAATACATATGTACATGCACATAATGTAGAAAAATGAAGACTCGAGCTCGAGATTCGTGCATGAGATTTATAAGACATCCTAGTTTTATGTATAATTAACCTTATAAGAAAACTGATTTATCACTGGGCTTTTAAGATTAGCCTGGAAAATCAAACATCATAATGATTTCCTAAAGAGAAAGTAATCTTTGACAGCTGTTAACGGCTGCTAACATTATTGTACTACCAGTAGCTGCGAGATTAACACTGTTTTAAGATCGATTAAAGTATTAATTACTCACCAAAATGTTTTAAAAAATCTTTGTGGAGATAATCCAATTGAGTCCTTGGTTCTCAACGGCTCTTATTGTTTTTAAAGATAATTGGTCTTCTGCCAATGGTAAATAAACACAACATTAATGAACTTACATCTTTAATCCTTCATCTTGTCTGTTCACAGTATTTGCAACTTTCTCGGCTGGTTTGTGCTCAGCCGCGATGTACTTTGTTTACAACAAGACAAATAACTTGATAGTGAGCGCCATTTTTAGCTCCGTCATCTCGTGCGGCAACGCGTCACTCGACTGCCTCATCACAGAAGTGTTCCCGACTAACTTGCGGTAATTACTTTTCAGTACGACGTACATTATACTTAACCTATGGTGTAGATATTACAAAATGCAGTATCAGAACAAATGGTATAATAACTGTCACTATCAACGGTTGCCGCGAAACGATTTAACTCGCAGTCTTATGTCGTTTTCGCAACAAACTTACATGTCTTGTCAAAGGCAATCTCCATATTCCGAGTACTGAATATTTTTTGGTTCATAATAATGATACAAAAGCACCTACTTCAATTTAAAATCCAATCTATTCCTTGCTTAATGATTGACTCAAGAAGATTTTTTTTTAATTCTATTTAATAATTATACATTCATTGATTATTATTAAAAAAAAACTCGAATGTTTCCTGAAATCGGATGAAGGGCGCACCTTCCTCGTTGGAGTATAATACACAAGACAAATCTGACTTCATGTGAAAATGTCATAATTATGTGTAGTAACGCTATGCTACGCTAGGACGCTAGGGCCGTTGTAACTTCTTTCAATGGTGCCAACCAAAAGATTAATTGGAACGTCATTTTGTATTTAAACAAATTATACTTTTCTTTGAAAAACCGATACAGATACTGCATTGACTTAATTAGACACAATATTTTAGGGCATTGTAATGAAACGCCACAAGTACTTAATTTATCATTACTAGTTCCGCATTCCCATAATAGAACATATCATGTTCGTTTGGGACTAACCTGTACGCCTAAGTTTCTAAAGATAATGATGGTTGATTACTTAATATATGTCAAAATAACTATCAATACTATTAAAATCCTGCCGTCGTCTTGAATATAAACGTTTTACTAGATAGTACTACTGATTTAAAAAGTCCTTTTAATAACATTAGGTTTTTCTTAATAAGAAGCGAGGTTTCCCACTAATCTTTTAGGTAGTCCGTCTGCCAACTTTATCGTGTGCTTATAACATTATAAATTGCAGCGCGACTGGCGTAGCTGTATCGATGGTGGCAGCTCGGCTGGGCGGCATCATTGGCAACGTGGTGATAGCGGCGCTGCTGGACCAGTACTGCCCCGCGCCCACCTTCATTGTGGCTGTCCTACTCGCCAGCGGCGGCCTCATGTGCCTCTTCCTGCCCAACACCACCCGACAGGCTCTACAATGAGCCTTGTACTACCTTGGCCACCATGTCAGCCCGAGACACCACGCTATGGACACTGCAGTAACCAAGAACCATATCCTCATTACAACCTTCAGCCTACCGTACTGGTTGTAGCATATGACAACAATATAAATAATGGAAATCAAATTGAATTTAAGATAAAATAATCGTTAATTTAAAATTCTTTGTAACAGTATTTTTTTTTAGAAACGCCTCTCGAAAACTTTAATATTAGAATAACATAAGAACATTCTAATATTTGTATAACAAGTAATTTTGAAACGAATATTACAATATCCTTGTTTCGTCTCAAAGGAAGACGTCAGGTTAAATTTGTCGTGTTTAGCCTTAAAATTTAGAGACAATAATTACTACGTGCACTATTTAAGTTTGGTATAGATATTTCTTTGACAATAAATGCTCAATGCAGTATCAATGTTTGTACCCCGGTTACTAGTCTCAACCTGTTACAAATCTAAAGGGTCGTAGTCGATGGTAATTTGTAATTATCTGTTAATTTGATTTTCGTTACTTGCGTTGTAGTGTTTCGATATAATTAGTTGTTTGTTTCATCTGTCAGGGACCATAAACATTATATATGTTTTCCTTCCAAAGTTCCTAAGTACGGGTAGTGCCGAATGGCAATTATTCATGGCTATACAAAAACGAGATATTGCTGTTGTTCTGTCAAAGTGATATTTAATTATATTTTCATCAAGAGTAGGCATTACCATGTAGATAGTTTGTGCATATTTGTACAATCGTATTCTAATTTAAACGTTACAATGTTCGCTACTTACGAGTGATATTATATATATACTAGCGATCGACTGTTCTATTGTCTATTTTATTTTTGAAGCAAACAGTCGCCCCAGACCCAAGATCAGACTTTGTTATCGGAAGTATTATAGGTTAAGTATCGTTAATTATAATTTCATTGTTACATTCAAGTGTATTTACATTTATAACGAATTTATACATAAAATATTGTTACCGTAGTTTGTATTAATGTAGTGAATAAAAAGTAATGAAGCATAGTGAAATGTTCTCATATCAAAGAACTCATTTCTATATAGATAACTTGTATGTTTTAGTTAGTATCGAATAAAAATATACCATTGAAGCAATAATGATTTTATTATTTCTACTTAGCATACAAATACGAAATAAAAAAATTAAAATTGAATAAAATTTATTTATTAAAACTTTAAACTACACGAAAGTTTAGACTCAATGTTTCATAGTATTTATTAGATCTAGATTCTGACATAGATCACTCAAACAAACCAATATGTGCCTTTGACATACGATTATAGTTAATGTAACAAATATTGTACTTAATAGTAAAACTACTTAAATGATATACTCTCCATATCCGTATGTTCACTGTAGCCCTGCCGGCCGGCACCTACTTTATGTAATAGCAGTTTACGCGTACAATTCCGTGTAATTCTACACATGATATTTATATTTCAGGGGATTGCTAAACGTTATAAAAATATTGCAATATACCTAAACTTTCATATATTACACGTACAATCCAACAATATCATAATTCAATTTAAATTTACAATCAAAAATCCTTAATCTACATTTCTATGCAGTAATGCATTACTTGTAAAATGTATTCGTGACGCGTCCAAAACGAAGTGTCATAATGTATCACATTGTTCTTTTTCACACTTAGAATATATACACAAAAATCTGCGCACGTTTACAACGCTTCATACGTTTTCAGTAACTGTTTACAGATACAAATATTTTAGACTTCGCGACAAATCGCATAACCGTAGCGCGTAGAGAAATAACATTCCCAAACATGTTGTAGCTCAACTGTTAAAACTTAATCCATTGCACATTTTGTAATATTTACTGATAGATGATGATAAGATATACTTAAATAAATAAATTTCGTCAACGTCTACGGTATTAACAGTTCAGAAAAAGGCCATGTGCTCGAAGCACTTACACAAACCCTATTTAATATTATCACTCACTGAAAGTTTTAATTGCGGCCGAAGGGGAATTTCAGCGGACCTGTCCGACGCGTCGGAGCTGGGAGTGAGCAACCGCTGCGACCACTGGCTCCCGTCGTCGGTCTCCGAGTCCCGCACGTCGATCGACGACGGCGACCCCAGTGTGGACTCCACCGACGACACTATTCTTTCTGCGATATCATCGGTTAATATAGGCATTGATTTTCCAACGGATTCTTCGTCGGTCAAAAGAGGCATCGATATGGGACCGCCAACTGCCACTTCAACTTCTTCCGTCGACACGAAGGCCATCTCTGTGTTAGGTGATGGTAACAATGCAGTTCCATAGTTATTACCACTTAAAGGATCAGTAGTTTTGAGCGCTATCCTAGGGTCCGTAACTGTGATCGGAAGCTCTAGGGAAGTTGGAACCGTATGTGGTGTAACACCGATAACGGCGAGACCGTCTTCGAGGTTAGATGGCACGGCAGGTTCACTATCCGCTTTACTCGGTACTTCAACTGGTGTCATTATAGGCTGATTCAAGGTGGTACTCGTTTCAGAAACGCGACAATGGACTGATACATTTGCATTTAAATCGCGAAAATCTGGAGCTTCATCTCGTGTTTCGCCATGAAACACATCACTGTTGGCGAGAGCAGCTTCCAAGATATCTCTGCGCTCGGGCTGAACGAGCGCCGGCACGGACTCAGGCATTGGAACCAATTGATTATTTTCCAAGACCAAAGGACGGTTATCGATAGGCGTAAAGGTTCCATTTTCTTCTACACACAGATAGAAAGATCCGGATGGACCTCCGAAATGTTCTCCCGGTACCGCCAGTAACTGCGAGTCAGCCAGTGCAGGCGGAGGTGCAGGTTGTTCTGGTTGTATTACCGGCGGTTCTGGTTGACGAGCAATGGCAGTTGACGGTAAAAGTTCTTCAAAATTCTCTAAACCTGAATACGTAGACGCAGAAGGCGACAGTGAACTTAGAGTGGGTGGAATAGTAGTAGATGCAACTGTATTTGATATTGGGCATAGAGCTGGCATTGTTGTGGGTGATGGTGCTATCGGTATTTCGTGCTTAACCTTCTTTACTGGCGCTACAGCTTCTGCGGGGATCGTTGGTTGCTTCCTTACTCTGGATTTTTGAACATTTGTTACAACTGCCTCATTAGGAGAAATATTGATTGTTTTCTGTACTACTACTTTGCTTTCCCTAGCTTGAGGAGTTGCCGTTTTTTGGATAATCTGACCGGTTCGCTGTAAATGTTCAAACTGTGCCGCTGTTAATTGCATCATAGCACCAGACTTTTGCTGGAAAAATATTAGAGGCTCAGTTGAATTCTTTTGGATAGATATCTTCTTCGGATCATTTGAAATAATTCGTTTCGGGGCTGGCCTTATCTCAGGCATTGGGGCTATATTCTGTGCAGTGGTAGCAACACGTCCTCCTACAATCAATTGACCCTTAGAAGTAATTATAGCACCTTTCTGCTTTGGTACAATTCTCGAAGGAGTTTTCACGGAAGCTACCGTCGTGACTACTGATTTATTGGAATTACCTGAAGTAGCTGACACTCTATGAGTAATTGTTTTCAACTGTGATACGTTTGGTTGTTGTTTATTGGGAAATAGTATTTTTTCGTGTTCTGGTTTTAAAACTATTCTAGATTGTGCTCCTTGAGCGTTAGTAATAATCATTACCGTATTCCCTGGAGCAGTTGCATCGGTAGCCGACGATACAAGTTTTGCGGAAACAGGCTTATTGTCAGTTACCTGCATAGGAGAATCTGCACCTTTACCGAGAAACATGTGCGCTTTTCCAGTTTGTGGATCGATAACAATTTTTTGAGTTCTACCCGGCCTAGGTGATCCCGTTGTTGGTAGAAGAATAAATTTTTCTGGCTTACTAGCTGTTTGAGAGATTGATTGTATTAAAGTGGACTGAGTCTTACCAGTGTTTTGAGTAATTGATTGTATTATGGTAGGATGTGCTTTGTTCGAAGTTTGGGAAATTGGTTGTATTAAGTTGGATTGATTCTTATTGGCATTTTGAGGCAATGCTTGTATTAAAGTAGGTTGAGTCTTAGCAACATTTTGGGAAATCGCTTTTATTAATGTGGGTTGTTGTTTAATTTCTTTAATTGTTGATTCTGCATTCAGAGCCTGTTTGGTCATAATAATTTTCTGTTTCCCACTTGTTTTATCAATCACCAACATTTTTGTACCACGCAACTTAGATGACCTGGACAAAATATTAGGTGTAGTAACTTTGTTACTTTCATTCATTGGATTCACTATTAACGTCTTAAATTCTTGCTTAGAAGTATTTTGAGTTGTTGGACTGATAGCAATTTTCTCACTGTCAATTATCGTTTGTTTAGATTTTATTGTCTTTTGTGCAATTGACGGATTTGGTAATATGCTACCATCTGACATAACGATTGGCATTTTTTCAATGCTTTCCGGAGTCAAAATATCTTCAGACAGCACTATAGGCATTGAGTTTATGTCAAATAAAACATCTGTGTTTTGCACATCATTCACATCTTTACTTGCTTGCAAAGTTGGCACAACAGATGTATTGGATTTTATTTTATGTAATTTAGAAGGTGGTTTAGGTATTTTTCTAACCTTTTGCTGAATCACAATAGTATTAGGATCTGTGTGTGGCTCGGTAGCTGTTTGGATGGTATAAGTTTGAACAGAAGATCCTTCTAAAGGAGCATTGTTACTACGAGAAAGTATTATTTTATCAGGGGTTGATACTTCAGTAACATTGTTAAGCAAGTTTTTATGTGGAGTGTTCGACCGTCGGATAATTATTTTTTGTTTCGGGGAATGTGTTTTAGCGGAAACTCCAGGTTTTCCAACCTCGATGTTAAATTTTTTTTCTTTTCCCGGCATAATTACCTGTTTTGACAATATACTAGGCGCTATCTTCGGAGAACATGGCTCTTCTAATATTTTTAATAATTTTGGAGAACTAGTCTCGAATGGGATTTTGTTACCGTTAGAAACTTCACTACTTTTTTCTATTGTTATTAATGGCAATTTTTTCTCTGATGTGATTTCATTATCCTTAATAGGAATAACTGCATGATCTTTGACAGGTATATATGTAACAGATTTATCCTTTTTATTAGTAGTATTAATTTCAGTTATATTTATTTTGTGTTCTATTGATTCTGACATCTGAACCAACGATTGAGCTGCATATAAGTTTTCACTTTTTTCTTGTTCAGTTTCGAAGCGAGAGGTCAAGTTATCTGTATTTGTAATATGATTGGCTGGAATTTCTATGTTATCTTGGACACATGTTTCGTCTGCATTTACTTTATTTTCTAAGGCAATACTTTTATTAGAAAATAAAATTTCATCATCAGTGGATTTATTTTTTATGTTGATATTTTCCTGATGTTCGGCACTAATCTTATTCTGAATAGTTGTTGAAGGTAAATTAATAAGTGTCTCTGCTATTTGAAGATCTGATTCCGATGGAATAGTCTCGGGCAGAATTATAGACATGTTTTTTACAGGAGTATCTTTATCAATACTTTTACATTCATTGGTCGCAATATTACAGTTAGGAGCCAAATTTTCATTTATTTTAGTTTCGACAACCTCCTCACATGTAACTTCATTAACTTTATCGTCAATTTTCATTTCTGTTGCAATATTATTTTTATCATCACTACCTTCAACAAAACCGTTCATATTTTTCGGTGAACTATCTTTGTTATCATCCTCAAACAAATCTTCTGGAAGATCGTTACTAATAAGTCTAGTAACTCGATCATTTTCTCGTGATACACTTAACAAAGCATCGACAGCTGACGCTGTAGATTCGTTCATAAAAGGTTCATCCGAATGATGGGAAGGTTTTTCTTCATTTGTTTCAAAATTTATTTGTTCACTTGTAATATCTGACGTACTATGCGACTCACCAACTTTTTCCATCTCGTTGCATATTTCCCTATTATCTACTTCATCGAAATTATCCTTACATAAAGTTTCTTTTTCATTCGTTCTATATGATCTAGATTCACCTTGATCATGAATTTTATCAGTCTGTTTTTCACTTTCGTCTGTTTCATTTGCTGTATGTGATTTATCGTCCGGTTTTTGTGTAAAAATTCTGTATTTCGCACCAGGTATATCCTCTTGTGGCAAAAGATCCAGAGTTTGTCTTGCTTCACTAATTTCTGTTTGATATAGAGAATCTTTTTTATGTGGGGAATGGATTGTTGTCACTAAATCAGATTTATCTTCTTGTAAGTTTTTCTTTGACTTAAGTTCAATTGCACTTTTCACTTCACTGTTTAAATCTCCACAAATAGGTCCAATCACTTTTGAAGAACCATCTTGTAATCGATCTAATGAAATTTCATCAGATTTGGTGAGATGTTTTACCTCAATCTGAGCAATATTGTTTGGTGAAATTGACTTTACTTGATCTAAAACAAAATCGAATTTTTCTTGAGGCTCTTCAGTATCCATCGCATTATTTTTTAAATTCAGAGTTTCTGATAATGACGTTAAATCCAAACTAGGCGCAGCCACATTATTTGCGACATAATCTTCCTTAATTTTGTCTATCGATTTTTTCTCCTTTTCTCGCATTTGTGCAGCCTCCGCCTTCATCTTTTTCAACTGAATTTTTGGTGCCAAGCGTGCTACCTTTACAGGCTCTACAATTGGTGGCGAAATCCTAACTTCAGCTGGTAGTATTTCAGATCCATTAATATCCTCTGACATATCTAGTCTTTCAGCATTCAATTGCTCTGCAACATACTTTCCAATTGCATCTTGACTTCGAGAATGTCGACTTCGAAAAAAAGTTTTAGTTTTAAAAATTGTTTTAGTAGGTTGACCTTCTATAGATAGTTTTTGTTCAGGTGAATCACCTGCTTCTATTATTATTTCCAGCTTTTTATCGGGGGATTTCACGATCGATGGCTCGGGAAAATTTTCCTCCACTTTTAATGGTTCTGGAGCTGATGGTAACTCTGGAACTGTTGTTTTATTCAATAGTTCTGCTACTTCTCTAGCTACTTCATCATCATCCAAGCTTATGCTCTTTGTGTCTTCTTTTCGTTTTGGATTCATGACTCGTGGTATTTTTCTACCAACATCTGCTTCTTCCAGCCAGTCCTCATCTTCGCAAAATTCGTATTTAGAATCATTTGAAGATTCCGGTTTCTCAGCCACTAGTAAATCTTCAGAATTTTTTGAGATAGGTACAGGTAGTTCTGTAGGGGTTTGAGGCTCTGGCAACTCTGCAGCAGGAGCGACTGCCGGAGACTCAGCTGGAGCAGCTAATTCAGGTGATCCAGCCATAACCATCACCGCCGATTCATCATTTGAATCATCATCAATATCCCAATCTGCTAAAAGACTGCTTTTTATTTCCTCATCAGTTTTTATCTTTTTCATTTCAATAATTGGTTTATCTTCAGCAGCACGTTTCTGACTTGCAGATTTCTTAGGTGTTTTATCAGTCTTTTCCAGACGTGACTTGCGTGACTTTGTGATTTTCGTAGTATTAAGTGAAGATTTTGAGGGCTTAGTTAATTTTTTTCGTATTGGTGATGGTGTATATGGCATAAATGTAACACTGTGTGTTTTATTATGAAGGATTAAAACATTCAAGCGTGCTGTAGTAAATGGACAAGCATGGCATGAGTACATGCCTGATGTTGAAACTTTTGGTGTAGCAGGTGTTGTGGACACAGGTTGTTCTGTATTTACTTTATTTTCATCTGAAGGTTCTGAACCAGCCCGACTTGTAGATGGGGTTGATGCCGTTTCTGCTGACATTATTTGTGAAGGAGTATTTTGTGGTCCTTGAACCAATATGTGTACTTTGTAGTTTGGCTTGTTCAAATTTATCTGTAAAGATATATTGTATATAAAAGTATATAAAGTTGAGTATTATTTAAAGCATTTACTTAAATTCTTTATATTTTTAACAAAATCTTTATAATAAATACCTTTCTTGAAGTATTATCTCTGGATAAATCTGATGGCCTTCCTTTACCTCGTCCTATAGCAATAATAGAGTAAATTTTAACAATAAGTTAGATAGAAAATTAGATCCTACTTAAGCATTCCACAGATAACAACATTTTCAAAAATAACTTACTTATATCTAATATATAAAATTTTCGTGTCACAGTTTTAGTTATCATACTCCTCCAAAACGGCTTGACTGATTTTGATTAAATTTTATGTGTATATTCAGTAGGTCTGGGAATAGGTTGTTATCTTTTTTTTACCCCTAAGTGATAAGGGTGGTCCACCCCAAAGTTATTTTTTTTTTTTTGGACAAAGTTTTTTTTTATAATGTGGCATAAAAAAAAAATTCATACAACTATACATTTTCACCCTTCTACCATCAACCCCTATTTTTTAATAGCGATATTAGTAATTCAATAATTTTCAACCCAGGTTGATAACTGTTTAATTATCACTTGATCAGTTATCCCCGCCGGGCGTCTACCAGTGTCACTTCTGACCCAGTAAACAGCACGGAGTAGGGATGAGATAGATCTCTTTTCTCACTACCTACAGTTTTCGGCCATTATTATTATTGGTTGTGCATCAATCGTAATAGTGATGTTTACAATTATCGTTTTACTATTTCAGTGTTATTTTCCAAATAAATTTATCATTAATTCACATCACATCATGTTTTTCACATGGACAAATTATATGTGACATGCTCTCAAGTGGGAAAACCATCCAGTTTGTTTGTGTTAGCTAAAGATGGAATAACAAAAAATATTGTACACTATTGCATTAAGAGATTGATATTGTTTTTTAGTAAAATTATTATAATTAGCGATATATTATATAATTAATAATGTATATGGCAAAACAATGTTTGCTGGGCCAGCTAGTAATATATAAAATATGATATCATGATATAAATAATTAATGTCTACAATTACCTTTTTTATTAGATTGTGGGGTTTTCTTTGAAGGGTCTCCAAAGAGATCAGCATAGCTCTCTTTTTTAGTTTCTTGAAATTCATCTCTGGTCAAAATTGTGATGTCTCCACCCACTGCTGCTTCTGCACGAATAACATCTTCTGGGAACTTTTCCATATGACCATGTTTAGTTCTATACATATCTATAAAAAAAATATACAATTTTCAATACTATATATAATAATTAGTACTAATTATGTAATATATATTTGCATAATTTTTTACTGAATTTTTTTTGGATCACTGTAATTTTTTCACATGATGTTTTATTACAGATATTAATGAGAGGCAGTGATTACTTCAGCTGGCCAGTCCAGCTACATGTCAGCTATATATACAAAAAAAAGGAAAAGTATATAGTTGAAGAGTATGCTATACATGCTTTATATGAATACTCATATCATAAAGTACAATACTGTGCAATTCCAAGATCATATTAAAGACAGTTGTTTTTAGAACTCAAATTCAAATTCAGAATCATTTAATCAATCATTTAATCATTTAGGTATTCTGTAATTACACTTATGCGTGTCATTTTTTGCTTCTACTACTGTTTCGAAAAGGTGCTTTACCATTGAGGAGAAGAAACGGCGAAAGAAACTCCTCAACACATCTTTTAAACAACACATAATAATTACAAAAGTTTAAACCTGTGCGGAACTGGTTTCAACAATATTATTTCCAGGCTTCATTGTCATTATTATATTCATCTATACTATTATATCCTTTACCTATAAACTGTATTATTTTAGTGTGAACTTACATTAAACCCAGTTACTCACAAGTCAGCCTCTGGTACATGATTCGACAAGTGAAGGAGTTTAAATAACAAGTTTTAACTCCTTGTTTAGATTGTTTAAAAATTGTGAAAATAGTTATTACAGATACTTAGATATACAATACAAATTCAATACATTTTACTGTACACCAAAAGAAATACAAACAAAAGAAAGATAATTAAATGTAACTTACACAGTCCTTTATTGATGAATTCATTTTTACGGTTACAATTGTATTTATATATTGAGTTAAGGTTCTTCACATATTCACTGAAAAATAAGAAATGTTTGATAGATTAACAGCTTTTTCATATCAAGAGCTTTGTCATAGAATGTTACTAAAGGATATGACATACATATAGTTAATATATGGTAGTACCATCTGAACATTAGTTTCCCACATTTTTTAGTTTTAGTTTATATCACACACTTTTAATTTACGAAATCATATGCATATAAAACTTGTTTCAGTGAAGCAAAACATCATGAGGAAACTAATATACTTATAGAGTTCTCCGTAATGTACTCAAAGATGTGTGAAGTCTGATAAACAAGCTCTCACTCAGCAAACATAATAGACTAAATCATATCCATTACATTGTGAACCCAGCATAATTTGTTATGGTGGTTGTGCTTTAATCAAATACCTTTAACTGTGATATATATATATATATATATATGTTGAATGTCTTTCATGAATATTGAATACATACCGAGGTTAAGAGTTAGTTGCAGGCTACAAAAATTTAATATCAAACTTGCGAATAAATCAGACAGCATCTCAACAGACCAATACACCCATAAAAAACTGAACAAGAGATTTGGGCATATCATTAGCATAATCAGTTCACATAAATAAATAATGTTGGCTATAGTGGTACAAACTTGAGTTTCACGTGCTAATGGGATTTATTGTGTATTGACATTATACATAGAGGTTAGATTTGCAAACTTACTAAGCATCTTCTTGAAAGAACTTGACGACAGCGATCGGTGGTTTCCGAAATGATGGTAGAACATCGGGCGGAAGTTTGTCTGGTCCCACCACCTCGCCGGGCCACCAACAGGATCCTAGCTTCACCCATACCACCTCCCCGTCCAAATAGTTAATTTCTGTTTGTTCACACATCACCACTTATCTGTTCAGGTGAAACGTACGACCATATTTTGTGCTATAGTCACTATAGGTCGCGTACAACTATTGTAACATCATCCAAAGTTCCCATTTACATTATATGTATTATGAAGTGAAAGCAGCAGATACCACATGAAATTCAATTTTGGTAGATTTTGTTCTGCCGTATTTGTCAAAATAGTTGCAAAATAGAACTTGTAAATAAATTCACCGACTGCGTACGAAATTATTTCGTGAGCTAGGTTGGGTGGTAGCACTGGGAAATCAAAATTAGCGCATTTACATTGGTAAAGGAGTGAATTTAACTTCTTTGACTAAATTAAATATAATTATAATTTTAACGAATTTCCCAATTTAAAATTTTAACATATATTAGCTTTTAATTTAACAAGTACTAAAACTATGGTAACGGAAATAGTTATTAGGACAGCGTCAGCAGATACCAACATCTAAAAAACTATACTCCTCCCAAAATAAATTCTTTTGTAACATATTGCCATGAAAATAAAATTATAATTATTTATGTGTTACTTACTTTCACTTTTGTTCTCAAATCAATCTTAATATTTTTGTAATAAAAAATTTCGATTTCTTTAGTTAGTTTTTTACTTATAACCACGCGTCAATGCTTGACTACAGTCTCGCCTGATGTTCAGTACATTTCGAAATAGCCAAATAGTTGACACCGTCTTTATAGACTGAATTAATTATGTTAATTGAAAAGCACTACTACCAAAAAAAAGTTATAAGAATTAATTATTTATTAGTATGTAATGTACATTAGAAATATATATTAACAAAATACTGTATGTAATAAATAAAGTTTCATAGTTATTACTCATAATTTGTGAAGAGGTCTGAGCCGGATATTAGAATTATCATGGTTTGTGATGATTATGATTAAGTTTTATTAAATAATTATAATGCATCAGATATTCTCTGATACTTGGTATATTTTCTGAAATTAAATAAAAATTAATTTCATTACCGTGCTAAAGAAAGAGAAAGTAATG